>SMSR01009392.1:7565-18827 GCA_019453355.1 Ceratina japonica | reverse complement strand
CGGTTGTTTCATACAACAGGAATTCAGTTGACATACGAGATTTTGGGTATGAATGCATTTTTGTGAAAACATATTTTAATGATTAAAAAACTACCAAACTGTTTTGGCAAATTAAATGTGACATATCATCGGGAGGCGAGAGGAGTCACACAAATGTGAAAAGGGGCTAAAAAAATCGGGAAAATCGAAATCGTTTAATTTATGGATAATCCCTAAGGAACGACGCGAATCGTGGATCTCACTTATCTGGGTTGGCGTCGCGCATTTCGAAGTGCATCGAATATAGAACAGAGGGAATGTAATTTTAGAAAACGTGTGAGCAATCGCGGAAGTCTGAGTCATTCGGGAAACAACGCGGTTAACGTCTGACGGACTGTAGTCTGCGTAACGTTGAAACGATCGGATGAAACGCGACAATTGTGAGGGACGATCGAAATCGCGGGAGAGAGACGGTAAGAAGAAACTTTTCCTCGGGTTTAGAGTGGCGCGGCCGTCCTTCCGAGCAATGCGTTTCAGAAAGTTATCGCTGGATCTACGTTGAAAGTAAAAGGATTAAAATCGAAGGAAGGGATTGCGCAACGTTGCACGTGAAATTATAGGCCTCCCTCGGAAGGGTGTTAGCTTAGGATACGATTTCAGGCCGTGAAGGCAGGTAGCTTGGCTTCGCGCACACGCGCGCCCGAGGAATTCGCCCGTTGCCCGTGGTTCCATCGTGAAAAATGCCGTTTGCCAATGGCAAAAAACAGTTCCTCGATCGGCTCGCGATAACCAAGAAAACCGTTCGACTCATTCACGAGAATTGTCCGAACGTTTTCTCTTTTTAATTACGTTTTTTTATTTTTTTAATAGGCTTTCGCCTGTTTATGGCATTAATTAGTGGACAAGTTTCCTGGAAGAGCTCTACCCTAAACTGTAACAGAAAATTCATATTTTAATTATTTGTTACGTTATTTTTTTAATCATGCTTCATTTAAATAGGCTATCGCCTGTTTATGGGTTTGATTATTGGGCAAGTTTCCTGGAAGAGCTTTCCCCTAGACTGTAACAGAAAATTCATATTTTAATTATGTGTTCTGTTATTTTTTTAATTGTTTTATTCAAATAGGCTATCGTCTGTTTATGGATTTAATTATTGAAGTTTCTTGGGAGAGGAAACTGAACCCTTCTAAATTATAAGAGAATACTCTCTTTTTTAGTAATGCTTTTCCCGTAAATTTCCACGACTTAAGGTAGAACAAACTTCCATACATCAATTATGTCAGACGTTCCGCTGGCATCGATTCGTGTGACGGTCAGGTACAAACGCATAATAATGTGAATCAGATTTACATACGTTCATTCATACATTCGGACTCGATAAAAAATTCTACATGCATTTACGAGCGTGTCACGTAAGAATCTACGATAAGTCCTTGATCTTCCTTATCCAATCATTAAAACGTATTCATTGAATTACTTTATATATATAGTGTCTCAAAATTCACATAAGAAGTAATTTTGATAGGATGCATTTTTAATTCAAAACTGTGAATTTCTTATTAATAAATTTTGGGACACCCTGTATAATTGCTAATTTTTCCATGTTATTATAATGGTGTTCTTATTTTCTTATTTATATCATAAGAATCTACCATAAGTCGTTGATCTCTCTTGTCAATCATTAAAATGTATTGATTGAATTACTTCATATATAGGGTGTCCTAAAATTCACACAAGAAGTAATTTTGATAAGAAAAACAGGTTTGTAATTTTTGTATTGATAAATTTTGGTACACCCTGTATAATTGCTACATTTTTCAATGTTATTTTAACGATGTTCTTATTTTCTTATTAACTCGTAAGAATCTACCATAAGTCCTCGATCTTCCTTATCAATCATTGAAACGTATTCATTGAACTACTTCATTTATAGGGTGTCCTAAAATTCACACAAGAAGCAACTTTGTTAGAAAGCATTTTTAAATAAAAACTGTGAATTTCTTATTGATGAATTTTGGGACACCCTGTATAATTGCTCATTTTTCCATGTTATTATAATGGTGTTCTTATTTTCTTATTTATCTCATAAGAATCTACCATAAGTCGTTGATCTCTCTCGTCAATCATTAAAATGTATTGATTGAATTACTTCATGTATAGGGTGTTCTAAAATTCACATAAGAAGTAATTTTGATAGGAAATACAGGTTTTTAATTTTTGTATTGATAAATTTTGGGCCACCCTGTATAATTGCTACAGTTTCCAATGTTATTTTAACGATGTTCTTATTTTCTTATTTATCTCGTAAGAATCTACCATAAGTCCTCGATCTTCCTTATCAATCATTAAAACGTATTCATTGAACTACTTCATTTATAGAGTGTCCTAAAATTCACACAAGAAGCAACTTTGTTAGAAAGCACTTTTAAATAAAAACTGTGAATTTCTCATTGATGAATTTTGGGACACCCTGTATAATTGCACATTTGTCAATGTTATTATAATGGTGTTCTTATTTTCTTATTTATCTCATAAGAATCTACCATAAGTCGTTGATCTCTCTTGTCAATCATAAAAATGTATTGATTGAATTAATTCATATATAGGGTGTTCTAAAATTCACACAAGAAGTAATTTTGATAGGAAATACAGGTTTTTAATTTTTGTATTGATAAATTTTGGGCCACCCTGTATAATTGCTACATTTTCTAATGTTATTTTAACGATGTTCTTATTTTCTTATTTATCTCGTAAGAATCTACCGGAAGTCCTCGATCTTCCTTATCAATCATTAAAACGTATTCATTGAACTACTTCATTTATAGGGTGTCCTAAAATTCACACAAGAAAGAACTTTGTTAGAAAGCATTTTTAAATAAAAACTGTGAATTTCTTATTGATGAATTTTGGAACACCCTGTATAATTGCTCATTTTTCCATGTTATTATAATGTTGTTATTATAGTGTTCTTATTTTCTTATTTATCTCATAAGAATCTACCATAAGTCGTTGATCTCTCTTGTCAATCATTAAAATGTATTGATTGAATTACTTCATGTATAGGGTGTTCTAAAATTCGCACAAGAAGTAATTTTGATAGGAAATACAGGTTTTTAATTTTTGTATTGATAAATTTTGGAACACCCTGTATAATTGCTACATTTTTCAATGTTATTTTAACGATGTTCTTATTTTCTTATTTATCTCGTAAGAATCTACCATAAGTCCTCGATCTTCCTTATCCAATCATTAAAACGTATTCATTGAATTACTTTATATATAGAGTGTCTCAAAATTCACATAAGAAGTAATTTTGATAGGAAGCATTTTTAAATAAAAACTGTGAATTTCTTATTGATAAATTTTGGAACACCCTGTATAATTGCTACATTTTCCAATGTTATTTTAACGATGTTCTTTTTTTTTTATTTATCTCGTAAGAATCTACCATAAGTCCTCGGTCTTCCTTATCAATCATTAAAACGTATTCATTGAATTACTTTATATATAGAGTGTCTCAAAATTCACATAAGAAGTAATTTTGATAGGAAGCATTTTTAATTAAAAACTGTGAATTTCTTATTAATAAATTTTGGGATACCCTGTATAATTGCTCATTTTTCCATGTTATTATAATGGTGTTCTTATTTTCTTATTTATCTCATAAGAATCTACCATAAGTCCTCGATCTTCCTTATCAATCATTAAAACGTATTCATTGAACACTTCATTTATAGGGTGTCCTAAAATTCACACAAGAAGGAACTTTGTTAGAAAGCATTTTTGAATAAAAACTGTGAATTTCTTATTAATAAATTTTGGGACACCCTGTATAATTGCTCATTTTTCAATGTTATTGTAACGTCGTTCTTATTTCCTTATATATCTCGTGCTATCGGCACCGAGAGGAAGTCAAAGTTCTTTGCGATTCGTGTTAATGATAACGGTGGGAGCGAGAAGAAAACTCGGGTATTTCGAACGGAAGGGCAACTCGAATGGCCCCTTAATCTCTTTCGACACAACGCTCACAGCCGTAAGAAAGGAGATCGGCCAAGGTGAGGCAAGAACACGATTTCAGCTCTTACCCGAAAGGGAGGTGGGATACGTTGGACAGCGGAAAAAAGGAACGAGTTAAATTAAAATGAAACCGGTAGGTAACCGTTGTCCAACGTGTATCGGTGAATAGTCGCTCGGGAAACGGAGTTACGCGCGGTAGCCATTTTTCAACCGATTATTAAAACATTCCTCGTTAGTAAAAAAAATAGAAGTCGATAGTACATGAAAAAATCTTGGTCTACATTCTTTATAGAGATAACGTTTCCATAAAAGAAACACGAGAATCAAATGCCTAACGATTTCGGTAGTTAATTTATAAATAAACGGTAGCTCATTTATGTACAAAAAAAATATAATTTATATGGAAGAACGTTTGTGTACGCTCTTTGGAAGGATAAAGATTTTAAAAGATAGACACGAGAATAAAAAGCGTAATAATTTCGAGAGTTCATTTATAAAGAAATAAAAGCTCGAGTATGAAAATAATAGATCATTTATTTAAAAAAAAATAGAAGCTCTCATGTATGAAAAGATAGGAACAGACATTATATGAACACAGTGGTATACGTTCTTTAAAAAGATAACGTTTTTAAAAGAGATACACAAAAATACAAGGTACAGCAATTACGACAATTCATTAATAAGGAAATAGAAGCTCAGTTATTAAAAAACAAACATAGAAGCTCATTTATAAAAAGCTAAAAGTAGGCATTATGTGAACAAACCTTGGTCTATGTTCTTTAAGGCGATAACGTTCTAAAAAGAGAGACACGAGAATACAAAGCACAACAATTTCTACAGTTCATTTATAAAAAATACTGAAGCTCATTTATAAAAAAGTGAAGCTCATTTATAAAATGATAAAAACAAACATTATATGAAGAAACCTTGGTCTACGCTCTTCACAAGGATAACATTTTTAAAAGAGAGACATGAGAATACAAAGCACTACAATTTCGACAGTTCATTTATAAAAAATACTGAAGCTCATTTATAAAATGATAAAAACAAACATTATATGAAGA
The DNA here is from genome assembly GCA_019453355.1 of Ceratina japonica. NCBI lineage: Eukaryota > Metazoa > Arthropoda > Insecta > Hymenoptera > Apidae > Ceratina > Ceratina japonica. The sequence goes on along the minus strand of SMSR01009392.1, from coordinate 13,767 downwards.
AACCTTGGTCTACGCTCTTCACAAGGATAACATTTTTAAAAGAGAGACATGAGAATACAAAGCACAACAATTTCGACAGTTCATTTATAAAAAGTATTGAAGCTTATTTATGAGAAAAATAGAAACAGTATATAGCAAAAACGTTTGTCTATATTCTTTAAGACGTTTTTAGAAGTAGGACAATAAAATGCATAATAATATTGGTAGTTGACTTGTAAAGAAAATAGAAGCTAATTTATACAAAATCAAGTAGAAATAGATAGTACATGAAAAGAGATTATTATTAGAGAAGATTGTTTGTATTCCTTAAAATTTTTTTAGAAATGAGGCAAGACAATAAAATGCATAACAAATTCGATACTTCATTCATAAAAAGAATATAAGCCCATTTATTAAATAGGAATAGATATTGAATGAAAAACGTTTGTCTATATTCTTTAAAAGATATTTAGTACTAAGAGACAAGAGAATGAAATACATAACAATTTCCGTAGTTCATTTATAACAAAAAAATAGAAATACAATATCGCATGAAAAAAGTTTATCTGCATTCTTCAAAAATGTTCTAAAAGTGAGAGAAGACAATAAAATGCATAACAATTTGAAATAAAATACAAAAGTAAATAAAATGCATAACAATTTAAAATAGAAATACAATATTTAATGAAAAATGTTTATGTACATTCCTAACAAATATTTTTAAAGTGAGGCAAGATAATAAAACGCATAACAATTTCCGCAAGTCATTAAAAAAAACTAGGAAGAGAGAGATATAGGCAATACATAAAAAACGTTTGTCTACATTCTTTAAAAACGTTTTAAAAAAATACAACACGAGAGCGAAATGCATAACAATATCGGCAGTTGCATAGTTAATAAAGAGAGACCGCCGACACGTCGCGTGACACGTACCGTTTGTTTCAGATAGATCGTTGCATAATGAATGTCGTTTTTCGACCAGGTCTCGCCGCAGCAATGAAGAAATCATAAAACACGCAACAATAATTGTTTCCTTTCTTCAATCGTCTCGTTTAGAAAGCTCCCGCCTATTACATCCTTCGCTGGTCCGCTGACTTTCCCGGAGCCATAATTTTCAAATAATTTCCCTCGAGACAAACAAAGTTACTGATAAAATTAACAAACTCAATACACAGATGGCTTTCACCTTGACTAAAAACTTCATATTCAGTCCCTCGAAAATGACATTCATTATGCAACAAACCAAAGATTTGATACCATAATTTGATCTGATTGAAAACGTACTTCCTTTCCGGGTCCCCGTGTTAAGGTGATCAGACGCACAATCGACGATGCACTGTACTAGAAGCACTGTACTTGTTGATTAGACAGTCTCGAAGAGCCCCGGGTAATTCGAGACCCAGTTATTAATTTCGAAGACAGATATTATCTCGAATACCCGGATACGAGGGAATTTCGAACACGGAAGCTGTATCTAGGTCTTGTAGCCAGTTCTCCACGATACAGGCCGTGTTCCAATCTCGTTCGCAAGGTGCTTTCATCGCGTCTCGAAAATAATGCGACCGCCCGCATCGATGACTATTATAGACACGCGTCGAGCGAAGTATCGTGACCCGAGACTGCGTTCGCATGGCGAGCGCCGCTTTAAAATCAGCCTCGCATATTATTTAATCGATGAGGAGAAGGAGGCAGCACTTGACAACAAATCCAACCGCGAATATAAAAAAATATAGAGATCAACGGGAGTAGTTCAAGTCAGGTCAGTTTTTAATCCGTCCGAGTATTTTATTGATACCAGATCCGGAATTTTACAAGCGAACGGGCGGAACGTTCATCGAACCTGTTGATAAGCCGGCCGGTCCGCTGTGCAAATCGACGGAAAAAGGAGGATTAATACGGCAGGATCGCCGCGGCAGCGTAGATATGCAAGAAACGAAGTTGACCGGTGCGGTTCAACGTGCCGGTGGAATGTCCAACCTGCAGACGGAGAGAACGATGAAGTAACTGGCCACGGGCGGTATTCAGGGGTCCCAGGGGACGGGGGAGTGGAAGACGAGTCCGTGAGAAGAGGACGAAGGCCCCCGATGAAACAGGATGCATATCGTTCTCTGTCACTGATAAGCGATGTAACAAGCTGAAGTCCAGTCGAATTCGAAGATTAGTAATTTAATACGGGAGAGAGAAAAGATGAAGCAACAGGTTTTAAGATTGAATAATAATGTTAAGACAAAAATGTTGAGACCAAGAAGGAAATCCCTTATGAAAAAGGACGCAATAGAGGTCCCATTATTGCTATTAGCTGAAGTCCAGTCGAATTTGAGGTTTAGTGATTTAATACAGGAGAGAGAAAAGTTGAAGCAACAGGTTTTAAGACTGAATAGCAATGTTAAGACAAAAATTGAGATGAAGACGAAAACTTCTGGTGAAAAAGGACGAAATAAAGGTCCTATCGTTCTCTATCACTGATAAGCGATATAATTAGATGAAGTCCAGTCGAATTCGAAGATTAGTAATTTAATACGGGAGAGAGAAAAGTTGAAGCAACAGGTTTTAAGATTGAATAATAATGTTAAGACAAAAATGTTGAGACCAAGAAGGAAATCCCTCATGAAAAAGGATGCAATAAATATCCTCCTTAATAAATAAAAAGGATAAAGTTCCTATCGTTCTCTGTCATTGATAAGCTATATAACAGGCTGAAGTCTAATTGAATTTGATACGGTATAGTAATTTAATACAGTAAAGAGAAAAACTGAAGCAACAAGTTTTAAAATTGAATAATAATGTTAAGACAAAAATGTTAAGAAGAAGACGAAAATATCTGATGAAAAAGGACGCAATAGAGGTCCCATTATTGCTATAAGTTGAAGTCCAGTCAAATTTGAAGCTTAGTGATTTAATACAGTAAAGAGAAAAACTGAAGCAACAAGTTTTAAGACTGAATAACGATGTTAAGACAAAAATTGAGATGAAGACGAAAACTTCTGGTGAAAAAGGACGAAATAAAGGTCCTATCGTCCTCTGTCACTGATAAGCGATATAACAAGCTGAAGTCCAGTCGAATTCGAAGATTAGTAATTTAATACGGGAGAGAGAAAAGTTGAAGCAACAGGTTTTAAGACTGAATAACGATGTTAAGACAAAAATTGAGACGAAGACGAAAACTCCTGATGAAAAAGGACGAAATAAAGGTTCTATCATTCTCTATCACTGATAAACGATATAATTAGATGAATTCGAGGACCAATGATATAATACAGTAAAGAACAAAACTGAAATAACATCTGAAACTAAATAACAATATTAACCAATCTCGAAATCTGTGAAATTTTCAACTTATACTTACTTCATATAAATATTCAAAATATTGCACAGCCCAGAGAGAAAGATCGAAGAATCGACCTTCACTTTTTTCCTTTTAAATTTCTACCAATTTGAATATTTTCGAAATTTCCTTTAAACATTATTTAGTAACCTAACTCACCTAATTATTACAAAATATTTAAATAGTTTCGTTTTAAATATTGTTTTAAAACCCAATTATTATAAATATTCTAAAACCTAACTGTTGTAAGTATTCTAAAACCTGTTATATGTATTCTAAAATCTAATTATTAAAAGATATTTAAATAGTTTCGCTTCAAAAGTTGTCCTAAAACCCAATTATGATAAGTATTCTAAAACCTAATCATTAAAAAATATTTAAAACAACTCTTAAAATGTAAAATTTAAAACAACTTTAAAAATATTTTCTAACACTTAGGTGGATTAATTTACTAATCCAACTAATTTTGAAAAAATTCTGCACTCGCAAAAAGAATTAGTTCAGTTATGTTCCTTGCTGTATATTGCAATTGCACAACGGAATTTCATAGCTCTTCATACGCAATTATTAACTCTATTAACTTTTACTTCATTCCTCTGTAAATGCGCCATTGTATTCTATTCCATTCAATCCCAGCTATTAGAATTAGAATTAGAATTAAAATCGTGCAGCGAATAAAATGTTTATCGTGCTCGGTGGATCGTAAAATAAATTCGCACATGAAACGCCGATTATCAAGTGTAGCAGAAAATTATACTACATATTCGTTCCTTATCGCTGTAGATTAAGCGCCTCGTATTTACGATTTATAGTCTATTTACATTGTGGCATTGATAATAGCGTCTGTCGATATCGTAAATCGAAGGAAGCCTTTGCGGGGATCGTCTACTACTTCTACCATGACCTTGTAGTCGTTTTAAAACCCGATATCGCCAATAACACTTGAAGTTGTTTAAACAACGAGAGTTACCGAAGACTTCCATACAACATAGTACCAACATAGAGTTTCATTAAACGATAGCGGGAAGCAACGGCGAACTGTTATTAATAGTTTCCAAGGGAAAGATGGAATACCCAGTGAATATTAATTAACGGCAAACTACGCATCGATTGAACACACTTTATTTACCAATACAAGAGCTCGAGACGGCTTGCGTCAGTTCGTTCGCGCGGGTTTCGATAATTTGCAAATGACATAATCGGTTTCACGGGAACTCGTTGTACGATAATAAATCTCACTCTGGGGTAAGAAATCTCATTCTTCGGAAATTGATTCTCGATACGTTATTAACAGGAGAAGACATGATGACAGTAATAAGTTTATGACTTATTTTTTCAATATAAGTTTGATTAACATTAGACCTACCATGCATTGCGGTCAAATGAATGTTTTTAAATTCTGCTATGAGAAATAAGAAGAAAACGAAATTTGCTTTGCCATATTGTTAATTAAGTAATACAGGATATAAAAATTAATACCAATTAATTATTGTAATTATAATTTATGCTCCAAACTGAAATACTAAGTGCCAAAGCTAATAATGCACTTATTGTTAGATGCGCTTATTAATAAATAACCTGTATATAGTATATTATTTTAATGTGCAAAAACTGTCAATTTATTGCTAACGATTAGATAATTAACGATGTAATACTAACATCAAATTTTCTATGAAAAAATTCAATTGAAGAACTCAATTCTATATTAATACTGTTTTACACTTTTATTAGATTTTTAAAAAGAAGCATAAAGAAACAAAAATACAAATCTCTAACTTAAGAAATAAGTGAAAACCGATTTCTGCTAAGTGTAACATATAAATAATATAAATTGAAATTGTATATAATATGTAAATATAATATAATAATATAAATATAAATGAGAAATTGTAATTGGCTCTTATTGGTTTAATACTAAACCTACATATAGCTTTTGTCCACTATTTATTTGCAATTTAATGCAGAATTTGGTAGTTCAGTTTTGTAACAGCTTGAACAATAGTTACAACTGTGACAATATGATAAAAACTCCAAGAAACAATCTCTTTTGGATATAAAATTGCGTATACATAAAGCCATTGAAACTACGATTATTTATTTATTTTGCAATGCTCGTATTACTAAATATCAGCACATTCTGATGAAATCCCTTTAAAAACAACTGACAAACATTTTAAATCACTTTTAAGATTGTTATTGCCTAAATACAAAAATTTTAAATACTTCTAATTGGAAGTTTATACTAGATTAAAATATAGATACTGAAGAATATAAATAAAGTCCAAACTAAATCCTAGATTGATTAACGATCTTGATTTCGAGATATTGTCAGTAAAAATTCTCGAAGTTTATCACTGGAATATTGACATTGGCACGAAAAGAAATATATTTCTATGAGTAATGATAAATACTTGATAAACGTAATAAACTATAATGAAGCAAATTTGATGATTATTAGTGTGTTATTATTATCATTATTATTAATATTATTAGTAGATTATGGACAATCTAGTTACGGAGTAATATAATTCTAAATATTATCGTTTCATCATTATACACACCAATTATAACATACATTCAGGTTTAACAACCCAATTAGACACAAGTGTATAATTTCTTGGGAAATACTTATTTTTCATTTAACAGAATAACATAATATAATCAAAACTCAGCTTAAGTAATAAATAAATTTTCAACTTAGAAAAAGTCTTGTATTTATAATTGCCTATTTCCTCAATTTTATCTTAACTAACATAGTACAACTATCTTAATAACTAGGTAATGAATTCGTTTATGTACATGTTTGATTACTTTAGGATTAGGTTCCTAATCTAAATAGAATAATAAACGTTACTCATTCATATTAAACCTCCATTTCCCTAATCCTCGTCCTGTAAT
>SMSR01009390.1:8774-28134 GCA_019453355.1 Ceratina japonica | reverse complement strand
TCAAAGTACTGATGCAATGTTAGATTAGGTTAGCTTTTCATCGCGGACTTGAACATTGTATTTCGAGTCTCACGTAACGTCTTGTACCCGAGACGTCGTCGTCACAAATTGTCCGACGCATTGAATCCGTCAAACGTTCACGAGGAACGCTTTTTCAAACCGAGCCAACGCGCACGACGAGATCTCCGCGCGCGTTTCGCGTTCGGAAAATTCATAGAAAGCATCAGACGATTGGTCAGGGGCCATTCATTTCCGCGGGATGCACTAATCATTTTGGCACGGTTTAATAATTTGAAAGCGGCGAAAGATCCAACACACGGACGCCGACACGGACGTGGCGCGCCTGTAATACGGTCGGTGTGTGTCGGTTTAACGATCCTGTCCGCGATGAAATAATTTCACCGGAACCCTCTCTTCGAAATATTACCGATTCGGGTTCCCGTCCTTTCTGAACACGATCCCATAGATAAAAAATATTACTTTTATGGTAATCGTGATATTAATATGCAAACCTAATCCACCTGGGGTTATCATTAATAATTATATTTGCCTATGAGTTTAGTTATCAGTTGTAAACTCATAAAGCTATTAATTGAAATATGATAGTAATGTTCAATATACGCATGCAATCAAACATGACTTCATGTCCATTCTATATTCGTCGAGGTAAATTAATATAACGTTATAAAAATTGCACGTATTGAAGAAGTTATGGGTATACACAGTCAACACTAAATCCACCATGTATTGGTTGAATAACCATTTCTACATTTTTCTACAACAAATGGAAAAAGTCGAAATTTATTTGGTCATATTTCTAAAGTTGTAATTGCCATTTCAATGTGGTACCAAACAATCATGATTAAATTGCACTGAAATATAAAAAATGTAAGTACAGTACATTAATGTTACAATAATTCTCGGTACGTTTAGTATTAAGTATTAAAATCCTCATAAAACGAAAATTAAAAATCTGCAGGTTCACTGTTTTACTATTTAAAATTCAATATCGAACTCAATTCTTTTACACATTTCTTTCTGTACATACGTGACTACTACCCAGTAAACACAGACGTCTTTTGGGTGACTTAAAGCTACCTTTTTGACTGCTTTTGGATGAAAAGTCGAAATTTCTTATAGAAAACATCAAGAGTACTTGGTGTTTACTGGGTATGCAATTCCAACAGTTACTAAAAAATATTTAATGAGGTTATAAATTAACTTCAAGTAATTCATTGGCACAAGGCAAAACTTATACACTGTGATGCAAAGCATTTATAAAAATTAGTATGGAATATTGTTCATCGTCATATTTCATTTTTACTATTTTTCAGTTTTACTGTTTAAAATACAATATCGACTCGATTTTTCTACATATTTATTTCTGTACATGCATAACTACTATGCAATTCTAAGTCGACAAAAATATGTAATGAGGTTATGAATTAACTCTCCAAGTAGCATTCATTAATACAAAGTAACACTTACGAAATACACTATGATGCGAAGCACTCATAAAAACCTGTCTAGGATACGATTCATCGTAATATTTAATTTGATTTGAGAATGTACATTTGAATCAATGTTAGTCGCATACGCTATTATGAAAATTTTATGTCAATGCCTGTATTCATAACTGCGTCCTTATCTGTATCTGTATCTACATCTGCATTTATATCCGTACAGTATCTCCGCCTATATCTGTATCCGTCTGCGTATCTCGTATCTGTGTCTGCCTGTGATTGTATCTGCGTCTATGTCTCAATATATATTTGTATATACGAGCTGGCCAGTATACAGGGTGTCCCAGATCGAAACCGACATACTTCGCCAATATGCTCTGGATGTCATTCTGAGCAAAAAGTGTTATGTACAATATAGCTTGATTCGTCTTCATTTTCAACATTATGAAAGGAAAGTAGTATAAATCACAGATGCATAACTTCTGAAGATATAATGATTTACTCGCGTGAAAGCTGTATTTAAGTCAAAAATCTAATACACGTGACAAATTGATAGCAGAAATCGAAGATACAACTTTGCTATTAACAACAATCTTTCAAACTCTTCAAGAGTGGGGCGGACGCAGTGGATGCACTCCATGGAAGTATGCTTAGCTGCGTCTATACGATTAAGAGGTGACCATTTTTAGCAATATCTTTGAATTACTTTATGTACTGTAAATAACTGTAAAATATAGTTATGAATAAATGATTGAATCTTCAACAATTATGTATCTGTGATTCATATTACTTTCCTTTCATAATCTCGAAAACAAAGACGAATCGACCTATGATATATGTATGTATATAACATTTTTTGCTCAGAATGACCTCCCGAGCATGCTGGCGAAGTATGTCGGTTTCGATCTGGGACACCCTGTATAATTATCTCCATAGAGCACTGTATTTCGCACGTAATAATCCAAGAATACGTATTCCTACATTCATACATGTTATTTATATGTTCATGCATATTATTCGTACATTACATATTATTCACGATGTTTTTAAAGGCAGTATCTGTAACGTTAGCATTGAATTTTTTTCTGAACAAGTCAATGAACAGCGATTTTGTTTTGTTTTGCACAAGCTGGTTATCTCTTAACCTCGACCTTGGTTATCGAAGAAGTACGATTACTATACTGATTTCAAAATAGCCTCTGGTCTACTACATACATAAATACCCTAAACCGTACAATTTGGACTTCACGGAAGTATTCGAGATATCTTATTTATTACAGGTCATTAAGCTAACCGGAGAATTATCTGCGCGTAGCGTGAAATCGTATCAGTACTTTCGATTCATTTTTTGTCACTTGCACCCTTTGGCCCGTGTATCGGGCAACAGTTTTTCCGAGCATTGTTCGCGCCTCGTTACGTAATGTGGATTAACAAGGATCTATTAGAACGACTCGCACGTAATACGTGTAAATCCGTTTTGTCCGCGGTACGAGCCGACGGTGAACGGTAGCGTTGCATTGTCACTCGAAAATTGTAGCAAAGGCGATGCCAGTAGGAAGTAACCGTGGAAGAGCACGGATGCATTAAACTGGCGAACTTGCGACAGTCGTGACAAATGGCTCTTGGGGCCGTTCCTGCTACTATACTAACATCATAATGAAACTCGTTCTACCAAAAACGTCGTGGCGCATAATTAGAGTTCTTTGTGGGCCACCCGGCCGCGCGTAATTATTCTTAACTTGTACAGCAAATTATCCGGTTTATAACGGTCGGCTAACAATAAGAGGAGCTGGAGGAGGAGGAGGAGGAGGACGCGACGTAACGTTGGCCACATCGGCGCGTGTTAGAGCAATTTACCATTACCGCTGGTCGAACATAATCGGGTCACACATGGCTGATAATGTCAACAACGCCGAGCTTATTTACAAGATGACAGATGGCGGAGGAAATGTTTCCTACCGTCTGGAGTTCGAATCATGGATCCGTTACGTAAATCGTTTAAACATGTTCGTTTTTGAGGTCGTTGCATGCCGCGATAGGGACGACGTTTATAGTCGCTATCTCACGAATCTTCAAAACCTTTTAAATGTCCCACGACTCATTTGCTACGTTCTCACTTATTCACCTTACACCGTCTCCCATGCGTGCGCCAACAGTCCTCCTCCAACCATAAATTACCCAGTCAACGCGCCCCGAGCATAATCGACTAATACAAGCAAATGGATCAAATCCCATCGTGCGACAAACGCGCGTGTACGACGAGAAACCATCGACACATCGGACAAATGGATATTCGCTTTTAAAAGTTGCATGACCCGCTGCGATTACCATTCCCAGCTGGGTTAGGAGTCGTCAGCGGCGAGCCAGCGTCAGATGACGCGTTCTCACACGAGGGGCGACCCTCGCTCCGTGTCATTTGACGATATCTAGGGAATGGAAGCCCATCAACGAGGAGGACGTAAGGTGCGAGACGGAAAGTATCGCTTCTAATGAGTCTTCAACAATTCCTATTTCCGAAGTGGACAAATGAAAATTATCAGTTTGTGTATACAGCTTCGTCGTTATTAATTCTGATCGAAATATGTTGGTTTCTTTATTAATGTCAGAATCTTTGCAATCTGTGCAGAGATGATAAGTGAACACCTGTTTTATGAATCTCTGTAGTTAAAATTGATAAAGAACAAAGTTTATTTATAATTATTGTTGAGTTTCTGTGGAGTGAACGAGAATGAGAAAAAACATTATCTGAGATAATTAGTTGCTTCTTGATTTTATTGACAGACACACTTGATGAGTTCAGTGATATAGGCCACAGGCAGTCAGACACAATCTAAAATAACGTAATTAAATGAATTAGAAATGTAGGCAGGTTTATTTGTAATGAAGTTATTATGAAGTTCCTATAAAGAGAACGAGAGTAAAAACAAATTCCCAAAATAATGTATTTATTGATATTATAAAGTTTGAAGACTTTAATAATATACGTAATCAGATACAATCTAAAATTATGTAATCAAGTGAACTAGAATTGTAGACAAGTTTATTTATAATGAAATTAATATTAAGTTCTAATAGAGGGAACGAGAGTAATGGAAATACCTAAAACAATTTATTTATTGATTCTATTAAGAGAAATATTTGAGAACTTTAACGATACAAATTGTCAGACATTCTAGACAGTTTAAAATAATGTATTCAAATCAATTTGGATTCTATACATACTATTGTATATGCATTGATCTATCATTAATTCAGTAATCTCAATCTCAGCAGTAATATCTTTTGAAATGACTAAGATTAATACGATTACCTGTCGGTTTAACACTATAAATCATTTGCGCTTTTAGTTTCTAAGATTAGTAGTAGCAGTCTGCGAATCATCTATGTAATCATGTTTCAAATCTAAGTCACGTCTATTTCTGATAATTTATTCACCACGTTCTGCATTAAGGCCCAAAAATAATCCAACGAGAAAAAGAAATTCATCAATCCTCGCTGTTCGATAGCTAGTAAACAGAAGGTGAACGAACGCCGACGACGACGACGACGGTACGGCTCCACAGAGCAAGCTAGAACAGAGTAGGTAACGCGAAGCCAGAGGGGGTGGTGAACGTCGGTGGCGCCTCCAAGCGTCCTGGGCGAGATAACAGGGGGGCGGACGGATGCGAGGCGACGCGACGAGGCGACGGATCCGTCTTGCCTCAGTCGACGTCAAGCCGTCGCGACGCGTGCGTGTTCTCTTTTGCCGGTTTCACGAAGCTCGCGGGGCTCGCGTGTCTCGTACACAGCGTGACTGGTCTCATCCGTGTTCGGCCACCTGTTCGCTCCAGCTAACCGATCGCGAGCAGTCTGACTGCGACCCGTTGTTTCGTACACTATTTCGTCGACCGTCCGGTTGGTGCACGTGCATTATTATCGTCCGAAATTCCCGCCGGGGTTAAGTACACGATTTTTAGGGGTTCTCGCGAGTGACCTTAACGTACTCGCGGCTTAGATTCGCGGTTGGGATTCACGCGGCGCGTGTGTCGAAAACGGTAATCGTGTTTACGTGTTTTGGTCCCGGTTAAACTGGAGCCGTGCGTGATAGCCGGGTATCCATCGAAGGAAAGTCGCACGGAGTGAGGAAGAATCTTGTGTCGGTCGCGTGGAAAGTCAGTGAGTCGATCTTCTTGGTGATAATAATCAGTGTGAAACATCCCTTGGATTATGACTGTCGGGTATGTACGGACTTTCGTCTGACCCCTGTTATAGTCGCGTTGAAGTCACGGACAGGTTTCACCGATACATATTACATGTTATCGGGTTTCATATTTACAAGTGAGGTTAAAGCTTGTTAAACCATGTCAGTGAATTGAAAAAAGTAGTTAACAGTCGGTGATTTCAATTTGGCTGTTCATACGTGTAGTGATAGTCGAGGCGGTTTCACTCGTTCGTGTCCAATGTCATTCGGTCGTATCCCGAATATTCGTAGCCGGCGGAATCGGAGTAATACGGAAGGAAAAATAATGCGCGATGGTAAGTGGGATTCGTCAGAGAGATGGTCGAGTTCCCACGTTCTACATTGTCCACGCTTTGCGTTATTAACGCGAATTTCACGTCCGTCCGTGCCACGAGTTATGGTTTTAACTTCGACTGCATATAACTTGAAAACGCGATAATATGTAGCGCCGAAGTATGACAGTACGCGAAGTTATGCTCCGGTCTATTTTCATAAAGGCGAACGACGTCCGAACGATGCGTTCTCGAGTTTCTCATTAGCGATTCGAGAGGTTAGAAAAAAGTATCGCTGTTTATCTAGCGGCAGTTTTATCGGCCGGAGAGTTAGCCTGGGAATTAGCTGCATCAACCGATTAACGTTTCCACTTTGGAGTTTTACTGGGAAACTCGTTAATGTTTCAACACCAGACTTGTTTATCTTTGGACAAGTGTCAAGTGCTTTCACTCGGGGCAAATTTACAATATACACGGCCGGGCCCGGCCCGATCTACGCGAGAGACCATTGAAATTTAAATAGATCATCGTACGTACAGGCACCTTCATCGAGCATGTTTCGTAATCGGTGCGACGCGTCTCTTTTTCTTTCCTCTTGATATATACATGACGACTAGTCGTACTTGGAGCGAGTCGCGTGCTCCTCTCTCTCGATTCACCTGTTCTACAACAAAGGTTCTCTCTGTCCACGAGGTACGTTCATCGTCGATCGGCGAAAAGCATCGCTCGACGCATGTACGCCGGTGCCGCGTGTCTGTCCGATGTCTGTTCGGCTTTATCCTTTTAATCCCCCTCCGCGTAACGCGTATTAATGACTCTGTCAGTAAGACATAACGTTCAGGCCAGTCAACCGTTTACATTGACATCGCCGCTGGCCTTCTCACCTTGACTGGCCCCGGCCCCGCGCTTTCGCAATTTAAGCCGGGGCAACGTATCATCGCGTGGCATCGCGTGTCGCGACTCCCGGTGCTACACAACTGCCACAACTTTTCGACGTTACACACGGGCTCGCCGGGCATCGTCGATCGTCGACGCTAGAACGCGTATAAACGATCTAACGAACGCGCGTGCCGTTGCTCGGCCGGCCTTGAAACTCCGATCCGATCGCGTTGGGTATATGTCATTGGCGTGCAGTCGAAACGGTATCGATATTATTAGGCCGGTCAGTCGACATAGTGGTCGTTACGAAAATTTGTCAACGGTTTGCGTCACGTTCGCTATTTTACAGTTTGTTTCGTTTGGCAGCGGCGTACGCGGCTATCGGTTTTCCCTCTTGCGTTGCACAATACTCGGTCGTGAATTACTGTTCACCTAAGTACGCATTCGCGCACAAGAGTCGATTGTTCGATATTTTATACGGCATGAAAACATTACCGCTCGAACGCTACCTCAATGGATACGCGCCGAGTCGTAATTTTATTGCGATAACGAGGTTGTTCCTGGTAGCGGAGGATTTTATTCCTAAAGGACAGCTCTTGACTACATATTTAGTATTCCTGCGCGGCCAGAAATGGAGCAGAATCTATGCATTCTTAATTCGAAGACCGTTAATTGGGTCGCACATGCTGTTTCTCATTACCATTAATTCTCGAGTCTATCTATCGGCAACGAAAAAACAATATCTGGATTTAGTTTCGATATTGTAATCCCTATCCGTAATAAACGTAATGTCCTGCGACGGCTTTTCGCGGTACTAATAACGATAGTTTCTCCATTAATTTCACTGATATGGAAACGACTGTAAATACGCTATTAATTCTAGATACGTTCTTCGGCGGTAAACGCTGTACACAGAATCGGTTGAATAATTACTCCTCGGATTGCATACATCCATACGGTCGGGGTCACGCATCAATTGATACTTTTAATTGAAGTTATCAGAAGGAAATAGTTCGCTCATGCACTGTCAAGTCGCAAGAAGCGTGCTGCATCAATTATTTCCATCGGTTAAATATTCCTATGCTATTAGAGTTAGCGAATGCTTTTTTTATCATTTTTGTGATTTTGATACGTACAGGTACCTCAAACGATTTTGGACCAATTTCAATTGCACATGGTGCCACGACTGGTACAAAATCGTTTGAGGTACCTGTACTTGATTCTTATAAGCTTCGTCTTGCTTTTTCTCTAGTATCATCTATTTATACGATAAACTTAATAGTGTATGATAACTTTTAGTTGATTGTGCTTTATATTTCAACAAATTGTTTCTGTATCAAGAACTGACTTTTTTGTAGGAATAAAGTTAAAATTGTATGAGCCGTAGGATCTTTGCTANGCGGTACTAATAACGATAGTTTCTCCATTAATTTCACTGATATGGAAACGACTGTAAATACGCTATTAATTCTAGATACGTTCTTCGGCGGTAAACGCTGTACACAGAATCGGTTGAATAATTACTCCTCGGATTGCATACATCCATACGGTCGGGGTCACGCATCAATTGATACTTTTAATTGAAGTTATCAGAAGGAAATAGTTCGCTCACTGTCAAGTCGCAAGAAGCGTGCTGCATCAATTATTTCCATCGGTTAAATATTCCTATGCTATTAGAGTTAGCGAATGCTTTTTTATCATTTTTGTGATTTTGATACGTACAGGTACCTCAAACGATTTTGGGCCAATTTCAATTGCACATGGTGCCACGACTGGTACAAAATCGTTTGAGGTACCTGTACTTTATTCTTATAAGCTTCGTCTTGCTTTTTCTCTAGTATCATCTATTTATACGATAAACTTAATAGTGTATGATAACTTTTAGTTGATTGTGCTTTATATTTCAACAAATTGTTTCTGTATCAAGAACTGACTTTTTTGTAGGAATAAAGTTAAAATTGTATGAGCCGTAGGATCTTTGCTAAAAGTTTAAAAAACGTGGTAAAATGCTATGTACAATATTTAAAAAAAAAAGAAAAATGATGTTTACAGGAAAGTAAGAATTCAAGTCAAGAATTTAATAGCCTCACAGTCTTTTATTAATGTGACATCTATACTTGCTGTCCGGAGAGAGTAGGATCTTTTCGCTGCTTGAAAGGTGGTGAGAATCGCAAGGAACGTATCAGGCCTCATGGATACGGCTTCAGACATATAAGATAACGAGGATAAACAAGAGTAACTATCGGTGAGGAATGGGATTGCATTTGAAAGTTGTAAACGGGAGGAGGATGCGTAGAACGATAAAAAATTGAACTGTGCCCAGTCCTACTCTCTCAGGACGGCGAGTATAGTAACTAATAATATTTCAATACTTTATCACTGTTTTTATTCAAGAACTCATACATCATCTGCTAAGATTTTTCAATAGATATTTAAATATTGCTTTATGTACTTCAGAATTTAATTCGAAAATTATACGTGGTCTACCCCTCTCTAACGATTATACTAATTTACATCTTTTTTTACTTTCTTTCACCTTACAGTAAGAATAATTGAACCTTGAGAGAACCCTTTCGACCCTTAAAAGAATTTCCCAACAAAATGCATTTGAGCCGTTCCTATTCAGACACAATCCGCGAGCGGTTCGACTTTTTCCCAGAGTTAATCCCGCGCGACAGGAACGGGGAGGTAAAGCAGGGTAAAAAAACGGGTGCGAGAAGAATTTCGGGGGACAGGGACGGTCGTCAGGTTGTCGAACGTGCGGCGGGTGCTGCGAGAGAAAACGTTGCCCCGACGTCTTTGTTCCGAGCGGCACGTCGCTTTATCGCGGCACGTGAGCCTCGTGCCAAAATCGGCGGGTGTGGGAACGGCCCCGGCGACAAATCGGTATCGCGGATTTATCTTTCACCGTCCCCGTAGTGCGCCGCGCAACGGCTGCGAGAAACGATACGGCAAAGTGGAGGCGAATTGTCTTCCGCGAGGGCGCCTGACCGAGAGTCGCGGTCAGAAGCCACGTCGGAAAGAACTGCAGCCACTGGCGGCGTTCTTCACTGCGAGAGAACTACTTACACCCTCGAAGACAGTCGTCTGTGTTCCTTTAGCGTTACCGACGTCTCCGGGTATATGAACCCCGGGCAAAGGTGTTTGTAGTCGTGGAACGTAACAAATGACGGTTGTATCGCCTGTTCTCCTTTCGCCCTCCGCTGTACCTTCGACCGCGAGCTTTCTCTTTGAGCTTTGTTACCCGGAACCACGTATCCTCAAGTGGTATATAAGTTTTTCGACCTCGTCGTCTAATTAGTGGATTCCTTTTCGGATTTGCAATTACTCAAGTAACAGAATAATCTCGCTTCTGTTTATTCAGACCTCGTAACCCATTTTGCAAGCTACTGAATTTAATCTGCGGTGAGCGCGAGAAGCGGTGATCTCGATAGCCGCGTGCCACGAAAATGGAAATCTTGACAACGCGGAAAGCGTTGCCAGCTTTGGTGACGCGTTTAATAATACGTTGATCGATGCATTACGTACCGTACGTCTTACGCTCAGAAATCGCTATTCACGGAGAGCGTGTATTATCATCAAGGCAAAATTAGAAAGGAATTTTCCATCGCGTTCTATGCACGATGCTCCGGATCGCTTTGTACGATAACGGTCGTTTTTTCATCGTGAAAAGGACGACGATTCAATCAACGTGAAAGGGTGAAGGTTCGCCCCGGTACGGACGGGGGCTTATGTGACGCGGCTCTTGTGCCGGCCGGAATATCTTCGTCCACAATTGCGACATGCAATTATATAAGGTGGAATTAAATTATGCGCTAATGACGATGAAACGTAATCATCGTAATAGGTTAGAAAACTTGTTTCTTTCGTCGCGCTTTATCCAAGGTTCCGCGAGGCGTACGCGTACGAACGGTATAATCTCTCTTTCGTTTTTCGCCGTCCCGCTTCATTCGCTTGAAATAACGTAATTCATTCCGTTTTCCTCCACCGCGTTAATGCGAGTGCGTTCCCGTTCTTCAAACGATATATCGTTACACAAAGGTATTACGACTCTCCGCGTCAACTGATGCAACAAATTAATTTCAGTTTATTCGCATATTTCCCGTNCCGTCCCGCTTCATTCGCTTGAAATAACGTAATTCATTCCGTTTTCCTCCGCCGCGTTAATGCGAGTGCGTTCCCGTTCTTCAAACGATATATCGTTACACAAAGGTATTACGACTCTCCGCGTCAACTGGTGCAACAAATTAATTTCAGTTTATTCGCATATTTCCCGTAAAGTAGGATAATACGCGTGTGTTAGTGGGAGACTGTCGATTGATACGATTATGCACGTATTCGGCTTACGTGGTGCGTAATGCAAGGCGCGTACTACGTATGTTAGATAGGGAGTAGATTTTCGACTTGATGACCTACATGCATGTACAAGAATCTCTGATTACATGTCTCGAATAATTGAGAGTCGGTAAGGCAATGCCCGTATAATTGGGAGTCCAGATAATCGATGATCGAATAGTCGCTGTCTGGATAATTGACGTTTTACCCCATTAACCCTCAGAACCTACACGCATTAATTCCGTCTAGCAGAAAATTTGTTATCATTCGTCTCAGTTTCTATGTAAGACTTCAGAGAATGATTCCTGGCCAGATTCGGCTTGTGTAATTCTCCCTAGAGAGAGAAGATCAAAAAGGAATAAAATATCTATATCTTTGTTTTCGATACTTAATTTTTTGGATTGATGCTGCTAGATATTATCATAATTTTAACGTCACGAAATGAGAACAATTTTATCCTATTTTCTTTTCTTTCTTACCTTTATTTTATCCTCTTTACAAATAATATCTAATGTAATTATTGTAATCGTCTTGTGGTCAGGATGTTCACAATAATTGACTCGTATCTAATATGTGGATTAATATATATATATTAATAAATATTTATATATATTTATATATATATTTTAATAAATGTACAGCGTAACTACCGATGTGCTCGTGTGCTGTCGTGCCGATTCTTTCCCGATCGTGCTCCTTATTTTAAAATCACATCCGCTTCCAGCAACACTGTTGCACTCTTCTTAATATTGTGTGTCTGCACTTATATGACTTCCTAATAATGTTACACCATCAGGCGATATTGTTTTTATATAAATGTAATTTTATCTTAAAATTGAGTATGACAGAAATGTAAAAATATAGACACCGTATAACTGGAGAAAATAATAAACGTTCGTCATTCGAATTCATTCGTTTACCTTTTTGTTTGTTCATTTATTTATGTACTTATTTATTGTTTACTGAATTATTAGCATAATTAATATATTAGCGCATAGGTGTTTATTATTTGTTCGTTTGTTAGCTTAATTAATGTTTTAAAACGTAGGTATTTACTGTTTGTTCACTCATTAACTTAATTAATATTTTAAGACGTGAAAATTGTTTTAATTTTGAAACGCCAAAATTATGTTGTAATCCAGCAGCTTCAATGATAAATCAAACGTTGGAAATAAAGACGTGGTTTAATTACTTTTTTTAATCTTGTCCACCTAAGGAGAATGAACACAAGGANCTGGAGAAAATAATAAACGTTCGTCATTCGAATTCATTCGTTTACCTTTTTGTTTGTTCATTTATTTATGTACTTATTTATTGTTTACTGAATTATTAGCATAATTAATATATTAGCGCATAGGTGTTTATTATTTGTTCGTTTGTTAGCTTAATTAATGTTTTAAAACGTAGGTATTTACTGTTTGTTCACTCATTAACTTAATTAATATTTTAAGACGTGAAAATTGTTTTAATTTTGAAACGCCAAAATTATGTTGTAATCCAGCAGCTTCAATGATAAATCAAACGTTGAAAATAAAGACGTGGTTTAATTACTTTTTTTAATCTTGTCCACCTAAGGAGAATGAACACAAAGTCTGGACAAGAATCATTGTTCCAATCTGTACGTCGGAATTGGAACTGATTAGAGAACTGAGCGATTGTTGTATTATTGGATCAAACGGATGTTTTACGTTCTTATTGGGAGTATGACTGTAAGATTATTTCTAGCCGCGTAGTCAAAGTCTGGAGAGGAATGACGAGCTGTTGTAACAAGCTATTGTGGCAATAAGGAAAAAGGATTTTCCCTCTCGGGGGTATAAAATTGTCAGGGGATTTAGTAAAGAGATTGAAAGGTGACTGATCAAAGACACGAAACTCACTTAAAAGGTGAGTTCTACAAAGCTTGAGGATGCACTGCGGTGTCCAGAGACCNTGTATTATTGGATCAAACGGATGTTTTACGTTCTTATTGGGAGTATGACTCTATGAGTAAGATTATTTCTAGCCGCGTAGTCAAAGTCTGGAGAGGAATGACGAGCTGTTGTAACAAGCTATTGTGGCAATAAGGAAAAAGGATTTTCCCTCTCGGGGGTATAAAATTGTCAGGGGATTTAGTAAAGAGATTGAAAGGTGACTGATCAAAGACACGAAACTCACTTAAAAGGTGAGTTCTACAAAGCTTGAGGATGCACTGCGGTGTCCAGAGACCTGTTGGCTAAAAACTTACCAAATAACTATCCCTTTTTAGAGTCTATTACGTGCCAGAGCAATACATCGCTTTTGACGTTTAACGAAGAACATTTTTTTCATCCCCGAGGTTTTAAGTAATAACTAAGAGAAATAGGATCATAAAAATTGGAGGGAAATGTTTTATTTCCGATTTTCTCATTTATTAAATAATCGTTTCTCAAAAATACGTAATAGAAAAGTGCGTATAATACGTATAAAAAAGTGTATGAGTCATTCAATAGAAGCATAATAGAGTGAGATAGTTAGGGCCTGGTTAACGATCATCTCGTTGGAGAAGATATTCATAATACCGAGCGTATGTACATACGTAGCACATGTATGCAAATAACAGTTCGATCGACATCTGACGAGCGATTTAAAGGCACGTGCGCCAGGAAGACGCCTTTTCACGTGTCCGTTCGGCATGCTGAAAGTAAGTACGCGTTATTAGAAAGAGGGAGACTCGCTGGGGAGCAGGAACCCAATAGGCAGAAGAGCACATACGGAATATCTGTAACAAAAAACGTCCGTGCGATTATGCAATTATTACTACTGTTTGCATAGGCAGGAAAATTGTAACGTATATATGAGGCATATGAGTACGACTGTGTAGTTTATGTTTCATAGATGTCATGTGTTTAATGCCGCGTTGCGTAACGACGCAATTCTTTTCTTCTCAATAGTTCTGCAAATGTTTTCAAAATACCTTTCGTTACGTCGTTCACATTGAACAAGCATTTACATACTGCAAACTGCTTGCGCAAAATTAATTAGTATTATACAACTTGACATTCGCTTTTAAATAGCAATTAGTCACAGTAGTTGTCCCTAACGATTGAACATTATTAATAGAGTGTTTTCGCCTAGGCACATAAAAATCTAATATAAACACATATACCGTGCGGTATTAGATATGTACATGAGCGTAAAAACTTTAGTCTCAACATAAATTGTACATCTTTATGAGAATTGAAATTAGGTTAATTATTAATATCTCTCGATTGAATTATGCCGTCATAAATCGAGCATTGAATATAGAATTAGTTTAGAAAATCTGAGTTCATTATATCGGAGTCAGACAATCCTTGAGTCAGCTCGTAAACCGTTCTCCCAATGCGCGTTACGACGTCCAGACGTGTCTGGCTGTTACATCAACTCGTCGATCATTCCAAAACCTTCGGTGTGTAAGCAACGAATTGGCCAGAAGTCACTCATAAACGAGGAACTTGTTATGTTACGATTAGAATAAGACAGATGGATGGAAAAAGTGGGAAGGAAATACAACCGTAGAAGAAGATCTATGTCTCTAAGGACGGAAAGAGAGAGGGGGACGAGTACGATCAGAGCTGTGATTCATAGTTGACGAAAGAGCAGGGTGTAAAGTACGATAACGCGCGCGTAGCCTGGCCCGAGTCCAATTTTAAACGCGACGAAACGCTGCACGATCGAATCGAACGGGTTTACAAGAAATGTCTAACCGCGCTATAATCGAAACGGCGGTGTTCGACGAACAGAAGTTAGGGGAATAATAAAAATTGATAGTAGAAGAAAAAAATCGTTAACGAGATCTGTTTCGTGTTCGCGCTGAACGTACAGGGTAGGCAGCCTGTTAGGNAAGAAATGTCTAACCGCGCTATAATCGAAACGGCGGTGTTCGACGAACAGAAGTTAGGGGAATAATAAAAATTGATAGTAGAAGAAAAAGATCGTTAACGAGATCTGTTTCGTGTTCGCGCTGAACGTACAGGGAAGGCAGCCTGTTAGATAATCAACGAATTTCACCCATGTGCTCATTGAGTTATTCTCGATGAAAAATGTTAAATATACCATAAATCTGTTTTGTTTCGGTATGGAGAAAAATCTGCCTATAACATCAGAACCATGATACACATTATTTGACAATGATTTAACATTATTTTTAACAAGTTGTGTCTTTTGATATTTTCGCCTCAAAATTGTTGTCATTAGTTTAATCGTTTCTCCTCGATTTAATGAATTAATTTAACAACCAGTGTAGAAAAAGTAAAAAATTAAATTCAAGAGGGAATATTAAACTGATAATAATAATTTTGAGCAGAAGTTTCAGAATGTCATTTGTTAGAAATAGTGTTAATTTTAATATCAAAATGCAAGGTTAATAATTTATAATTAAATATAAAGATAGTAGTTAAGTGAGGAATCATCAATTCTTTTTGATATAAAATTATAAGTAAAGTAATGTAAAAGAACTTATGTGAGGAATATTATTTCTCTATATATTCTTTCTCTTTATATATGTATTTGTATATACAAAATATCTTATTTTCGAAACAATCGATGTACAAAAAAAATACATCTTCACAATACTACACAATTTTGTCCAGAATGATTTGTACGGAATGCGTAAAGTTCGTCTATATCTCATCGGACATTCTGTATACGCGGATGTAAGCGCTATCGCTTGTATCGGTCCTGACTTCAGCGGTAGTTTTACGCGCCTCCCTATTTAGACGGTCAAAGGCGCATTTGAAAAAAACAATAGCGCTATTTAAAAGCAAACGCTGAATGCGAGCCAATAATGCGTTCCGACGTGTACGCAAACGGTAGCAATCGTATCGATACTAAAAGTAGTCATGGATATCGGACGCCGGCGTTCCTCTCTCCCCTTGTTTCCCTCTCGTCCGTCCTCCTCCCCCAGCTTTTGTAGCCGCGACCTTTGCCAGATCGTCGCTGAAAGAACTCGCGATGACGGAGAAATAATTGTCTGCGTCTAGTCGACATGTAAAGTCAGCGAACAGAATGGAACGATAGCCAGAGAAACCTTGATGTATCGATGATCGATTCGAGACGATCCGAAAGCAGTTTTACAGATTTCTTTTTTTTTTTTCATGAAACAGAAATCATGCGCATCGAACTCCATTCGTAAAATAGAGACCACGTGGAGACCGTAGATTCCATTCCTGATTATATCCGGTGCGATCATTATCGATAAATCTAAGTTGAGAACATAATGTGCGCCGACGCCGTATAAAGTTTAATAGCGCCTTCCGTACCGAGGAGAGTAAACTTCTAGCGTCGTCGGTTATCGTTAACCGGCAAAAACCTGTTTCAAACCTTGTTTAGAGCAAGCGGCGAGACCGTAGCCGGTTTGCGCGCGTNAAAGTTTAATAGCGCCTTCCGTACCGAGGAGAGTAAACTTCTAGCGTCGTTGGTTATCGTTAACCGGCAAAAACCTGTTTCAAACCTTGTTTAGAGCAAGCGGCGAGACCGTAGCCGGTTTGCGCGCGTGTGTGTCTGCGTGAAGGGTAGATAGTGGCAGAGAGGGACGAAGAAGGTTGCGGAAAATTAGTTAATTAGTTTTCTCTGGCCCGATGGATGGCTGGTCGCATCGCGGCATGGATTTTAATGCGCCCATTTCCATACGGGCGCCGCGCTGATGGAGGTAACTGCGCAGGCCGAAGCAATAGAAATATTCGTAATTTAGTCTTTGTAAATGTAATCACAGCTATGATGTAAAACGAAGCGACGTCTACATTTTCATGATTTTCATCCTCTCTCCATATATCTCCCTCTCTTTCGCTGTCTCGCATTCACTTGTAATTTAATGGAAAAGTATACCGCCGCTTCGATTTTCAAGAGACAGCCAATCCGCCGTTTGTGCGTTGATTGTTGTTCATACCCGGTACAAGCTCGTTTCACGGTTTCAGGAGTGACAATGCGCCGCGCTGTTTTCGAATGACCGTGCGGTGTTCTATGAATTTTTTATATACGCCCCATGCGTCGAATTAATTTTAACGTTGGGATTGCCAGTTATGAATAAAATCTACAGGGAAGTTTGTTCGCCGTAGGGTACTTATTACTGCGTCGAAAATACTCTTCACTGAAAATCGCATTGCAGACAATTATTAAGTACAAATCTAATTCACGTTTTGTATAATATATTCTGTGGTGAAAATGCAGGTACGAGTAACTTTTTAGAAAAACAGGAATTAATTGTGAAATCAACATTCTTAACATTGGAATTGCCGAACCAATTAAAATGATTGGGTTTGGAGAAATTATAATATTATGTATAAATCCAATTCTCGTTTTGTCCAACATATTCTATTGTGAAAACAATAGCTTTTTGGAAGAATACAAAATAATTGTGAAACCAACGTTCTAAACATTAGAATTGCCAAACCAATCAAAATGACTGGGTTTGAATGCAGAAATGCGCGTATAAAAGAACCGATAGTTCTAGTGTTGAATAATGTGGTGAGAACGATCACGAACGCGGATTTGTTTATCAGGCTGTAATTCTAGCCCGCGAATTATAAATTATGAATCGACGCTGAAATTTATTGAGCGAACTGTGATGGAAGGTTCCGATTAATATTCAAATATCAGACGATTCTACTACGTTCGCGCGTTGTGTAAAGTTAAATTGACCGAGAGTTGTAAAATATTCGGTAAATGATGCAACGCGAGCCGTGAAGATTTATTATGCAAATGTGGAACATTGAATAAAACGTACGCATCAATGATAATAGATTTAGTAGTGAAAATGCTAAAACCACTCGTAATTAACTATGACGTGAATTGATCCCGAGTTCTCTCTCGCAAACCTTCGAACGGTTCATCCTTTGCGAGAAAATCCGATATGCACTTTTTTTTCAATAATTCAAAAGCGAGAGCGACCAAAAAATTGGGATGGGAATGATTGAATGAAAAGGTGGGAGAAAAAATGAGGGCGAGCGATTCGAGGGTAAGTGGGTGGTTCGGGCATATAGACAACGGGGTGGAACTTGGTCTCGAATCGCTGAAGGTGCTGAAAAATGCGAGTGTGTCTATCGCTTGTGCGCGACAAGCAACGGTGCGGCTTGCGGTCTAGCAGCGTGCGCGCAAATTCTACTGCCGATGTCTGACTACAAACGCGGCCGAACCACTTGGTTTCCCACGCGAAAGTGCTTACGTTTGCTCGAACCGGCGGCGGCGGCGCGGCGAGGGAGAGGGAGAGAAAACGGGACGTAGATAAAGAGAGGAGGAACCTTCGACCGGCAGGGATTGCGGATTGGAACCACCGAGTTTTTGAGCTTCCTCCCGCTATTCTTTTTGCTTAGCCTTTTTTCTGCTTTTCGGTTTCTCTCCTAACCACGTTTGCCACTCCTTTCTTCCTCTCGCTCTCTCTCCCCCGCTTCGTGGATGTGTACGCGTGTGTACGTGCGCGTTCTGGCTCTTTTTCTCGGTAGCCGAGCGAAATCGAAGCTCGCTTCCACCTTTGTTCGCCACGTGAAAGCGCTCGTTATAGCATTCCGAGCCCGCGGGCTAACGTTATTGTTACTAATTTCGTTTCGCCTCTTTCGATTTCAATTTTCACCCAGCGAGTAATTATGAAACCTACTCACCCGCGGCGTCCGTATAAGATCGCAAACCCACTACTACACACCGACGCGGAATATTCATTTCAAAAACAGTGAAACACGAACGTCTACCTCTCCCTCTCTCTCTCGCCATCTCACCATCTGTCACCCCCTCCTGGCTGCCCGTCTCTCTTCCTCCGACCGGTACATCTCTGTATCAGACCCCTTTGTCATACACTCCGGGCATCGCGTTGCCATCGCAAACATAATATTACCGCAGGAATTTCCGAATGATACTTCGAAACGTATCATGCGACTGATAATATTCCGTTACACATGCGAACGCGGACGTTTTCCCACGTAAAAGTGCTTACCGAGCGACACACGAAACAACGCCGTTCTTGCAAATTTCCTATTCCATGCTTCCTACCTCCTCCTCAAATATGCATATTGCGAATATGATAGTTTAATCTTCGTTCGTTTCCTCACTCCCCCAATTTAATTCGCCGCATGTATTTCAAATTAACACCCCGACAAGATTCTAATGGGATAAGGAATTATTTTAAAGTCACTGCTTATTACGAAACGTAGTAGTATAACATTCGAAGTTCGTGTTAACTCTCGTTTATTTTGATGAACGGAATT
>SMSR01009389.1:0-16439 GCA_019453355.1 Ceratina japonica | reverse complement strand
GGCCGTAAAACTAAATTCCCGGACGCTGTGCGCATCAAGCGGACCGACACCGAAAACAACCACTCGGCATAACTATCGGGCGGATATTCCTTCGAGGAACATTCCCAATAATGGGCGGCATGAAAAATAGAAGCAACGGCATGGTTGAATCGCGCACTCAGCTCGGTTGAAGAAAATTTATGGCTAGATGTTCGCCGATGGAGTTCCGGGCAACGAGGCAGTACGTCAAACAGTTTGATAGGGTACATCAGTCTCGACAAGCACGCTCATGAGAGCTACCGCCACTGATTCTTGATCGAACTTGTAGACGACCTGTTCCGAAACTCATAGCTTCCCGGTCAGCCGTCTACCGGGAATCGATGGATCGTCGTCAAATCACCCTACCGTCCCGGAATACAAATTCCGAACGCGACCCTTCTAACTATAGACACGTTCCACGCTGCCATAATTTAGCCCGAATTACACTCGTCCCTTAAACGTAATTCCTTAGGTAAGAGCAATAGTTTTACGAACGTGTGTTAGTAAAATCCTCGAAGACCGGAGGAAAAATCTGACGGCGACCTGCAGTTCTTGCTTGTTTTGTTACCTCATGAAATTTCATATTACATATTGTATACTATGCGAATATATCGTAAATCTGAAACTGAATGAAAAATCTCATGTGTTGTCTACTATTTTACTTTAAAAGGAATATTATGGAAATTATGGTTAATTCTATTTCACGTTAATTTACTGGGATGTATTAAATTTAGTGAATTTTCTTTACGTGTTTCTACATAGTAGATGTTTTTTCTTTATTCTTGGCACGGTATCTCGTATGTTAGTATGTACAGCTTGTCGTACATATCTCTTACCGTCCACCCGAGGCACTACAATATGTATAAAAATCGCGACGTTGAAAATGCTTCAGAGACAACAGTCTCCAGAATTTGTTATTCAGGACAGTTTTTTTTAAAACGTACACATATTTTTGAGCAAAATTCCGCTTTAAATTAAATGAATCAGGAATTCATATAAATATGTAATGAATCAGGAATTCATATAAATATGTAATGAATCAGGAATTCATATAAATATGTAATGAATCTCCAAATGAATATTATTTTTATAAGAAAAAATGATAGAAAGAGGAAGCAAAGGACAGATAACATCATTTTTCACACATGTTTTGACCTCAAGCCCTTCTTAGGGCCCGAAGGGCGATACAGCTTTAACTAATTTCTCGTAATCGAACGGCATTTCGAAGACGTCCCAGCCGGAAATATCCAACTTCCGCTCCTCCGCGAGGAACATTATATCGGCGATCGGTTCGAGTACTTTTAACGGGGGAACCACTCGATCGGAGGAGCTCCCTGTCCGATCGTAAATCTTTGAACAAAAGAGCGGAGAGGCAGGATCTTTTGTCCGGTAGAAACGTCGCCATTATTCGTGAGAGCTTTTAAGGCGACCCANCGTGTGTTAGTAAAATCCTCGAAGACCGGAGGAAAAATCTGACGGCGACCTGCAGTTCTTGCTTGTTTTGTTACCTCATGAAATTTCATATTACATATTGTATACTATGCGAATATATCGTAAATCTGAAACTGAATGAAAAATCTTATGTGTTGTCTACTATTTTACTTTAAAAGGAATATTATGGAAATTATGGTTAATTCTATTTCACGTTAATTTACTGGGATGTATTAAATTTAGTGAATTTTCTTTACGTGTTTCTACATAGTAGATGTTTTTTCTTTATTCTTGGCACGGTATCTCGTATGTTAGTATGTACAGCTTGTCGTACATATCTCTTACCGTCCACCCGAGGCACTACAATATGTATAAAAATCGCGACGTTGAAAATGCTTCAGAGACAACAGTCTCCAGAATTTGTTATTCAGGACAGTTTTTTTTAAAACGTACACATATTTTTGAGCAAAATTCCGCTTTAAATTAAATGAATCAGGAATTCATATAAATATGTAATGAATCAGGAATTCATATAAATATGTAATGAATCAGGAATTCATATAAATATGTAATGAATCTCCAAATGAATATTATTTTTATAAGAAAAAATGATAGAAAGAGGAAGCAAAGGACAGATAACATCATTTTTCACACATGTTTTGACCTCAAGCCCTTCTTAGGGCCCGAAGGGCGATACAGCTTTAACTAATTTCTCGTAATCGAACGGCATTTCGAAGACGTCCCAGCCGGAAATATCCAACTTCCGCTCCTCCGCGAGGAACATTATATCGGCGATCGGTTCGAGTACTTTTAACGGGGGAACCACTCGATCGGAGGAGCTCCCTGTCCGATCGTAAATCTTTGAACAAAAGAGCGGAGAGGCAGGATCTTTTGTCCGGTAGAAACGTCGCCATTATTCGTGAGAGCTTTTAAGGCGACCCACCGTTTACATGATTAAGAATGTTCCTGGCCCCAGTCTCTTACTTAACGAGAACTTTCCCTTCCAGCTTACGGTGTTTAATCTTCTTTGTCGGAAGATGATTCCTCGCGTGCCTCGCGCTCGCGTGCGCGATTTACCTGGTTTTGCTTTAATCGCAAACGAACTTCTGCTAAGCTACAAACATCCCTAGTTCTACCCTCAAAGAAGCTGGCATTAAAGTCTCATAAAATGAAAAATACAAGCAAAGATATATCGAATAAAATACCACAGTAATTAAAATCATAATAAAATTATAAAGTTTAATAATTAAATTTTAACCATAAATTTCTACATTAAATACACCACAAAATGGAAGCACAGAGATTTTCTCTGCTACACGTTATACATTTTTTAATACTTAAATAAATCCTTCTTAAAAAAGATTCCTCGAAAAAGAATAAGACGAAGTTTGCGTCGGAAGGGGATAAGTTTCATAAAGCGATGAAGTTCCGAAAATTAATGCTGGCGGCAGGATGATGCGCAGCAGCGTGTCGCGCAACGTAATACGTACACACAGACCGGAACTTCCGCTGTTCCGTAACACGCAAGTTTCGTAGCGGCGATGGCCGATAGTTTAGTAAAATTATACCTATGACGAAATTACATACTTCGCGTCCGTACGCGCAGTAATTAGCAACGAATTGGCCGCGATTCTGATGAGGAACAGCGAAAAGTTCCCCGTCGGACTTTGCATTACGCACAGCTTGTTAGCTAATTATCCATCCAGGCGAAGCTTATCTCCACGCGGCACGGTACATATCTATATACTATATATATACATACATACATCCATACGTATGTACGTGTTCGTGTGTGTATGCATAGTGATCGAGCTCGTCGCGCGGTATGTACGTAATTTGTCGCGCAACANTACAATTTTACATGTAGTCATATGGAAAAGAGTGATTTCCCAGACTTCTATCGCTAATTTATTAGGTATTGACATTGANTTCTCGTAATCGAACGGCATTTCGAAGACGTCCCAGCCGGAAATATCCAACTTCCGCTCCTCCGCGAGGAACATTATATCGGCGATCGGTTCGAGTACTTTTAACGGGGGAACCACTCGATCGGAGGAGCTCCCTGTCCGATCGTAAATCTTTGAACAAAAGAGCGGAGAGGCAGGATCTTTTGTCCGGTAGAAACGTCGCCATTATTCGTGAGAGCTTTTAAGGCGACCCACCGTTTACATGATTAAGAATGTTCCTGGCCCCAGTCTCTTACTTAACGAGAACTTTCCCTTCCAGCTTACGGTGTTTAATCTTCTTTGTCGGAAGATGATTCCTCGCGTGCCTCGCGCTCGCGTGCGCGATTTACCTGGTTTTGCTTTAATCGCAAACGAACTTCTGCTAAGCTACAAACATCCCTAGTTCTACCCTCAAAGAAGCTGGCATTAAAGTCTCATAAAATGAAAAATACAAGCAAAGATATATCGAATAAAATACCACAGTAATTAAAATCATAATAAAATTATAAAGTTTAATAATTAAATTTTAACCATAAATTTCTACATTAAATACACCACAAAATGGAAGCACAGAGATTTTCTCTGCTACACGTTATACATTTTTTAATACTTAAATAAATCCTTCTTAAAAAAGATTCCTCGAAAAAGAATAAGACGAAGTTTGCGTCGGAAGGGGATAAGTTTCATAAAGCGATGAAGTTCCGAAAATTAATGCTGGCGGCAGGATGATGCGCAGCAGCGTGTCGCGCAACGTAATACGTACACACAGACCGGAACTTCCGCTGTTCCGTAACACGCAAGTTTCGTAGCGGCGATGGCCGATAGTTTAGTAAAATTATACCTATGACGAAATTACATACTTCGCGTCCGTACGCGCAGTAATTAGCAACGAATTGGCCGCGATTCTGATGAGGAACAGCGAAAAGTTCCCCGTCGGACTTTGCATTACGCACAGCTTGTTAGCTAATTATCCATCCAGGCGAAGCTTATCTCCACGCGGCACGGTACATATCTATATACTATATATATACATACATACATCCATACGTATGTACGTGTTCGTGTGTGTATGCATAGTGATCGAGCTCGTCGCGCGGTATGTACGTAATTTGTCGCGCAACAAGAGAGCAGTTCGACGACTGTTGCCGATGAGCGGTCGAGAAATTGCGCGTGGTATCATCGCAAATTGCAGGCGGATACAAATGCCGGCGAGCAGACGTGACGGAGAAGCGATATATCGCGCGCGATTAGGACCCCGTCGAAGAACACCGAACTACGGATGTGAAACATGAATATGAAACGTGCAACTTCCAAACTTGTCCCACGGATCGACGACCGTTGAATTAAATATGTAGCAAGACATTTATTCAATTTCGTAATGCAAAATGTCAGTACTTAACTTTTTTAGAATCTTAGGATAATGTATTTTATATATATTTGATTTGAATTAGTATAATTGTTTGGAGAGTATAAAATTCAGTGAGATCATGCATCCCATGAAAAGGCTGATAGTATTATTTGATAACAGAATCGATTTTTCAATGGAATTCGCAAGCGGTGTTCGAAGTTGTATCATTATTGCGAATAACCACAAATTACAGTCCATTATATCGAAATCACTCCAATACTGTGCATACAAACTTTATGTAATAGCTGACGTGTTAAGTAGAATTATAGCAGTTTGAACAAGCCTTGTTAGATCAGAATAATAATGGAACAGTAATAACGGAACATATTATATTAAAACATAGAATTAAAGAACTACAAGCGTACACTGGCTGAAGTTGAAACATTTCATCTATTAATTTATACGTTCGTTAATGGATAACAAGAACAGTACTCAAAGTAGAAATATTTCTTAATTATTTTCACAGACTATAAAATGGAATACGAAAATAAAAATTTGTGAGGATAATGAAATTTGTGAATTCAAGCTGGAAGAAAGTTTTACTAGCAGTGAAATACGTTGCACTTTGTATTAACGAACGCATGCGGGTCTTAATCTGAGGGTCATTAAGCTATGTTTACCCTGCACCAAGCTAAACCAGACACAGAAGAGGGTCGAAGCAGTTAAAATGAAACGGAGTCACGTTTAGGGTGAATATATCCCAGGGCAACACTTTTTATAGGTGCTACGACTTTTTATAGACAAGTTGAACTTGAAGTACTCCCTTTCATAGGACGATAATTAAATCTATGTTAATAGTAATGAATATAAATATAATTAGTATAAAATTATGTTATAAATTGGTAATTGCATATAATGAGAAAATACGTGTTAATCTTAAAGATGTCTTTTTTTGTCTTTAAATCTTTAGTCATGTTTTTGTGATTTTCAATCATAATTTGCAAGACAACATTCTGAATTCTCAGAAAAGCAATTTATTGTGTAAATTAGATCGATATCGCTGACTAACAATTAAACGAGATCTGTCAATCTCATTTGAAGGTAGAGATTTTTACAAAATCGTTTAATAGAATTATAACGGGCACAATCCGAGGCGAGTCGATTCTCGAAGTTCATTCCCGGTGAATCGGATCAGGAGAGACTCTCTCGCCTCTTCTTTTCCGCGGCGGTGCTCGAGAGGGAGCGGGAGTCTTTCGAAAATTATTCAGCCATTCGTCTTCCAGCTTCCACGGTGGCTCGGAAGGGTGGCGAAGGATCACCCGCTATTAACATAAAGTGGATTCAATATCTGCGGGTAAGAACTTAATTTAAATCCGTGGAATATCTTAAGGGATACAATATCGGCGTCGCGACGCCGACAACCCGTCTTCCAGGTGGCGTTCGCTCAGACGTCAGTCAAGCGGACTTCGCGAGGGATATTGGCCACGGATTTAAATCGAGTTACCTCGTTAGGTCATTGTCGCCAAAATGGATTTGTCATCGAACCGGTTCACTGATTAGTCCGGGCATTTCCAGCAGCTAACATCAATTTTCTATTCGTCTCCTATGAATCAGTTCTCACAGAATTTCAACAGATAATATAAAATAGATTATTTATAGATCATCAGTTTTGGATAAATAATTCATACAAGTTAATTCATGAAATAACTATTATATGAATTTTAATGCGCGCGATAGAAATTCACAATGAAGAGGCATATTTTCAATTACAATCCTCTTTCTTGAGTAACTAAATATTTTCCCGGGAGAATCGCTTGAGGCACGGTCGAGTTGCCTCAGTTATTTAAGCTATACCTCTAAAAATGACAGGCTACCCTCCGGCTATCGGCTACCGGGCAAAGACTAAAGACCGGCAGAATAAATAGCACCGTTCTCCTCGCCTTGACCCCGAATCATTCGACTGGAGTCTAGAGTACCGGACTATGTAAGGCACAGGGTCTTAAGTCTCCTGGCCACAAGGTAGTTTACTCGTGCCCTTTCTTTGCCTGCATGAACTACAGAACCCCATTCAGTGGAACAAGCTTGGATTCCGAATAGACAGTTATTGTACCACCGTTGCGCATGCACTCCGTTTCTACTCGGCCCTTTACTAGTCCATTCTTAGTGGTAACATTGACAGAGGCCGACAATCAGGTTAATTTACATTGTCAATTTAAGACATAGTAATTCCAACTGTGATAGCAGAAACTAAAAGACGATTCTGCATTATTTTATTCTTGTATAATAATTTCTACAATTTAAGTAAATTCTGTAAACATAAAATTAATCTTAAATGATTTTACTCGCTATTACCACGACTTAAAAGCGCCACGTGAAACTAACGGTTTAAAGACCAAAAAATGTCGCTGTTTTGACTCACCATAAAAATCAGATTCCAAATGGACGGTGCCATTTTTTGTAACGCTCGGANTATTAATTGTATGCAAAAGGTTGCAAGTCGTTTCAATCAAGGAATTTTTCGAAAGAAAGCTTTTAAGTTCGATAGTTCTTTTGTCAAGATAAGTAGTGCTCGTCGACTGATTTAACAGAGCTTGGAGATTCGTCTTACGGTGACACGCGATTCTTTAAGGATTNAAAAAAAAAAAAAAAAATGACACGTCGCGTCGTGTCGCGCCGTTGGCAACGAACTGGCGAACGAATTTCGTTCCGCGGAACTGCCACTAATTTCTACTATCCGGTCGAATATTAAACCACTTCCGTGGAACTGCTTCTATTCCGCGCAACGTATTGCATTTTATTTAAACATCCCGCGTAATTTCTGCGCGGCCCGTTGAAATCCCGACGAGATTTTCCAGAACGGCGAACACCATTTGGACAGGGGGGACGGACTGTACGCGCGTCCACGGCGCCGACCGGGTTTTCCAGTTTAACGAGAAAACCTCGTGGCGGGAGGCGGGGGGGGGGGCTCGTTTGTGTATATACTTGTACGCACTTGTACATTAGTGTACACACCGGGTCCGGCGGTGGAACCTCATAAACCGTGTGTACCGTCGACCCGGCTGTGGACACCATAATAAAAGATAACGAATAAAGTTAATGGAAAACGCTGAACCGAATCGCAGTAACCGAAACATAACGACATTGTCGATCGTTCGGCGTCCCGTCGTTCGGCTTGTAATGGCTATTATTCGAAATTTCCTCCATTCCGTTTTCGAGCACCGATCATTTCAAGCTTCGCCGATCGGTCCTGCCCTCTCTCAACAATATCGATTCAACCGAATCCGCCGGATTACTTAAACGCTACGTGTTTTGTGTCGACTCCGTCGCTCCCGACTCCTTGTAATCGCTTGCTACCTCCCAGAGATGAATACTCTCTACTACCCAGTCGATTCCCAATACTCGTTACGACTGTCGGATGTCAATCATTTTTTATTTTACAAAATATTTTATTTACTGTCCTTTCTATTATCTATGAATTTTTACATCATCAAATACGTTGTAATATAATTATTATAAAAAGAGAAAGCATTGCTTCGTATATTACTAAAATCTAAAAAAAATACTGAAATATTCATCGGATTAAAAAGAAAATCAAAGTAGACTTTTAATTTTTGGTCAATATTTCTTTAATGTAATGATGAGGTATCTCGTAATCTGAGGAAATATTAAGGACCTTGAAAATCAATTTATAAACTTTCCAAAATTCACTCCTCACTTAGAACGTCTTTTTACGTTTTTTCTCAATATTTTACAACTTCATGAGTTTTAGATTTAGTTTTCGTTCACAAAAATTACATTTCACGATTTTTCTTGTCATTTACCAAAACGGGTAAAATATATAATATATTTACAAAAATCCTTAATAACTTCCAAATTCCATTACTTATAGCGATTTTCATTCATAAAATATCTCTATTCCATATATTTTGAATTATCCATATAATTAATCCGACCAAAACCACGAAAGGGAATGCAACTTTACTATACTTGATGAAAAGGGATATTAAGCCGATCATGAAGGCAGTCATCAACCTTGAATGTCATTTAGTTCTGTCAATCAGCGTCGGCTCGTCGGAGTACGAGGGGAAGGATAGCCGTACACCCGTGCAAAGGGAATCGACAAATTTTCGAGATTCTCGTCGGGCAGGAATGCGCGGGGTTGTCGGTTGATTCGTCGGGGATCGGTCGGGACAAAGCGAGCATCGGGAACGTGGTTTGTAAGAAGAAACGACGAAAGTACGAGCGGGGGCCACGGGAAAAAGGAACGAAGTAAAATAAATTACAGGACGGGAAACCGATTAAGCCCGGCGCGGGTGGGGGAGGGGGGGGGGGCGAAACTGAAGAAAAGCAAAGACGGGCGGAGGCGCCCTGTTCCGGCGCGCGGCGTCGGGAGAAAATTCGAGGCTGACAATGAGTGTCTGCCTCTCGAGGAGAAATTGCTAGAACGGTCCGTGCGAACTCGCCGGGAGAATACCACCTACCTACTTACTTACCTGCAGCAACGGTAACAAATGAGCGAAAAAATTGGTCGTTCGATGCTCTGAATGCTGCACCGCGCGGTGCGTCGTCGGATGGGAGCGAGGTGAACGACGACGACGACGTCTGGAAATGAGGTAAAGACGAGAGCGTCCGGGGCGAGCGAGGGGGGTTAGGGGCGCAAGAAGCGTAAAAGCGACGACGGTTCAGGGCGAATACCGATGTCGGCGGAGGCGCAACGCCGAAAAACGTAGTTCGCGGTCGAAAGAAAAATATGAAGGACCGGAAGCTCGCGGGGGGGAGGAGGAGACGGCGGGGGACGAGGAAGAGAAAAGGGACAGACCTGCTGGAAAATGGGAAAGTAGAAGGAAGAGGGTTGGCGAAGGTTGGATGGAAGAACACCAGGGGTGGACGGGGTGGTAAAGGGGAATCGATGTGAGCATGGGAGCCTGGTGGGGATGCTGGGCACCAATCAATAGACGCGCGGCGGCGCCCCACCTGTCAACGCTCCCCGAGATAAACACGACCATCCAGATTGGTATTTAAAGTATACCATTGTGCCCGATCCGCGTATACTTTTTACTTATTGCAAAAGTTTCTACGGATTTCACGGGGAAAGAAGCGTGCGCGAGGCGCGAGGGCGGAGGGTAGAATTCCTGATTCGAGGGGTGGGGGGAGGATGTACTGGGTTGATTGTTATCGGTTCGCGATTGACATGGCTCGAATCTCGATACTGTACTTCTTCATTACGTGTAAAATCGTCAGGACCGAGAAATTACATTCGTCAAATTTCTACGTTTTCAATGCATTAAATCTGGAAAAAGCTAACATCGTTTGCAATAAATTTTTTTAGTTTGGTAATTGGATTCATCCATGGGTTCGCATTAATTTCCAAGCCAAATGGTATAATTGTATGGAATAATTGAACTTAAACCATTCTCTGCTAGGAATTCGCAGATTACACGACGTAAAATGGCATGTTTAATATTCTATCATGTAGAAAGAACAAATGCGGGGGAACTAAAGGTTTTAATTTCAATTTTAATATTAAAGCGTCATTCATTCAAAATCCCTGCTAACAAACGGGACGCGTAATTTCATTTCTCATCGTTAAAAATGGCACAAAGAGTGTACGTAATGAAACATATTGGATTAACATCGCAACCGCTGTTCAGGGATAATGTTAGCTGCAAAAAAATTGCCGCGATTTGTTCCGCGTGCGGGATTAGTTTCCGCCCAAAATTTCAGATCATGAATAGTCGATTGGCTGTGCGCAACTTTATGGGCCGTGGGTTCATCAAACTTCTCGCACCTGCCTTATTAGAAGCTTGTTTCGCGGGGCCAACGCCGACGTCTTTGACATTAAACAATGCTCGCGCTTCCACGTGTCTCAGTTTCAAACTATGTTCCCTCGGACACCTATCGCCACTAATTTACAATAATTATGACTGTAATTTTGCAACTGCGCAACAATGTATAATAGCAATAAATAATTAGTTCGAAACTAGTTGAAATATGAATAGCAGTGANGGCCAACGCCGACGTCTTTGACATTAAACAATGCTCGCGCTTCCACGTGTCTCAGTTTCAAACTATGTTCCCTCGGACACCTATCGCCACTAATTTACAATAATTATGACTGTAATTTTGCAACTGCGCAACAATGTATAATAGCAATAAATAATTAGTTCGAAACTAGTTGAAATATGAATAGCAGTGAGAATGAAATAATTATTACCATACTATTATAATTAATAGAGTTTTACCTGTATTTTGCAATAATATATCAATAAATCAAGCAGAGGTCAGCGCAACACGTTATCGCCGACCACGTTTGATGGCTCGCACCGGGTAAATAATAATTTCGCTTCTTCTGATACGGTTTTATGAACTCCTTCGAAGCGACGGGTTTCAAAAGGCAGAAACAGCGGCTCTTTGATAAGAGCAGAGGGAGAATCGAGTCGCGTTGATAACCGCGCCGCGAGACGAACGAACAGCAGGCGAGAAGTTCTTTCATTCCGTTCGCCCGGTAGCTTTGCGCGAGAAAGGAGAAAAGAAGACAGCAGAAGGCACGCTTTCTTTCTAACCTTGTTCTTACAATGTACACGTTCCTCGCGAAATATTCGAGTTCTTTCGCAGGTTGCGAATAAAAGCCAACCGGAGATTGTTGCAGACACCTGTTGAGGGAATAATCGATCAGAGTTATTTGTTGATTTCCTATTTTTCTAATTGCTCTAGGCTACGCAATTTTACGAACAGAACTGCCAATGCTTCTTCCGAAAAATTTGCAATATATTTTAATATGAATTCTAAAAAATATTAATTGTATGCAAAAGGTTGCAAGTCGTTTCAATCAAGGAATTTTTCTAAAGAGAGCTTTTAAGTTCGATAGTTCTTTTGTCAAGATAAGTAGTGCTCGTCGACTGATTTAACAGAGCTTGGAGATTCGTCTTACGGTGACACGCGATTCTTTAAGGATTTCCCGGATTTCCAACGGGCGAGAAGAAATTGCGCGAGAGTAGAAACAGCGACGGTGTAGTGAGCGTCGCGGGAGGAGGCGCGATATAAGAAAAATCCGCGCAATAATATTACCCGGGGTTACGTCGCGGAAGTTCTCTCATTTCGCGATGGAAACGGGAAACACTCGAACGAAAGTCAAATTCACCGTGGCGACTTTGGGAGTTGTAAAGAAAATCATTTCATGTTTGCCCGCTGCCATCCGACGACGCGGTGTTCTTTCATTTCGAAAATGTCCAAACTCTCCTACTCCCAGACTGAAAAAAAAAAATATTTCTCTATCTGTACAAATTGCCTTTCTGCGAGAATGTAACCCGGAGTTCTTCAACAGTATTAAAAGTTAATCAGATATTTATTGCGTCGTTTATAAAATATTATTCCTCTGCGTAAACTTTAACTTTTGTTTAAACACTTGCTATGATAAATCGTGTAGAAGTTGGACGGGCAACACGCCGGATGCCGGTGATCCGGGATAATAATCGAGACGCGATATCCGGTAAGAAATATCCATTTCCGGTCCCCGGGGCGAACCTCGTGGCTAGAGAGATCGAAGAGCACTACAATAGAAAGAGAGAGAGAGAAAGAGAGAGAGCGTACGTGGTAGATGGGCGCGGTACGCAGATCGTTCGAAATTTATTGAGGATATTATAATCAGAAATTTAACGGAATATCGGGCGTACGGATAGTTTAGGGTAAACCAATGGACAGCATTAATATCGGTACGTATTACCGACTATTAACGGTGAATGGATCGACGTAATTACACGAGGGTCGCGAGCCGATGGCGGCCGAGCAGACGTTGGCTCGTACTACTGTGCCATATGCGAGCCACTGGCAAACGGAGTCCTCTGCGATCACACACCCGATATACGCTATCAGCATCGGATTATTACGTTCTATTTTGCGCTACTCGGATAATCGTATTTTTCTCAACCCATAAATCGTCGTAATATACATTTGCAACTTAACAATTTCATTTTTTGTTCCCTCGAATGTCATTTAAAAATAATTGCGATGAAATATATACTTTTTATGTATTATATCGCTTTATGTTATTCTTGACTAGCTGCAATACCCGTCACTGACGGGTGAATTTATTTGAATTTTATAACATTGATGGCAAATCCTTTTAGGTACACCAGCATTTAACATACTGAACCTATAATTGATAAAAACATCTTAGGTTAAGCTTTAGAAATTATAGAAATATAAATTATAGAATATATAAATATTGTACCTCACAGCAGCGACGTCGCGTTTTTTTACAATGTAAATTTTAAACCTCATGTGCACTTCCATATCTCTAACTATTCTTTCTCTATCCAGTGCTTTTTCTCTCTGTATTTTCTCTAGCTTCTCCTTATCTTTTTCCGCTTTCCTCTTTA
The DNA here is from genome assembly GCA_019453355.1 of Ceratina japonica. Classification (NCBI taxonomy): domain Eukaryota; kingdom Metazoa; phylum Arthropoda; class Insecta; order Hymenoptera; family Apidae; genus Ceratina; species Ceratina japonica. The sequence goes on along the minus strand of SMSR01009389.1, from coordinate 3,318 downwards.
GCAGTATGATGTATACTGTCCTGAGAAAGGAAGATAAAAGGGAGCTGAAGTGGTCTGATTGTCATTATATGACATTTTTTTACCCTCCGAACCCACTAAATTCATTGTAAGCAGCAATATTATGAAATAAGTAAAATTATATGTTATGCAGAGAACATTTTTTTGAAAGAAACAAAAAATAATGAAATTAATGAAGAGCCTCAGGATAGACGACGTTTCTAGTATTCGCTGAAAGAAAAGGATCAAGACAAAAGATCACTGTTGTGGAAGAGAAGGAAGTGGCTAATCAACAATCGTGTTTTCTGATTACAGGTGCAATCTTCGAACAGGGCACCGACGAAGTTCAATCAGCTTTCAAATTTGCCATGTTCAACCACAACCAGAATACCACAACTCGGAAGTTTGAGCTGCAGGCTTTCGTAGACGTAATTAATACTGCGGATGCCTACAAGCTATCCCGTCTCAGTAAGTAGGAGCTTCGTCTATCAGTCGAATTAGTACCTGTCAGTGTGTCTCGTTCCACTGTTTGATTCCACTCCATACGCGAAAGATCATCAATTTCGTTTTAATTGATAATTTTCATTGTTTCGCTACAAACATTTATTCAATATTTCGTAGCATTCAGTGCGTAAACTTATTATTAGAAAAATCATATGGCGATATTGATACGCCTCTCGCGTCAGATTTATTATCCCGGCGAAGTTTATAACTCGGTTATTGATAGCTGGAGAACGGGAAAGTAGTTGGCGTACGTATGACGGTCGAACTACAATTACGCTTTCCAGAATCGTGCAACTTTTCCTACTTTCTCAAACAAGAATTATTATCCAACTTGGCCCACGAGCTGCCTCGCACAGAAAGAGCCATCGATAGATCCTGATTGTACCGAACGCAATCGTAGATCACTTAAAAAACGTGCAACTTTTCATTTATCCGCAGATAATTTCATTTCTTATAATCACTATCGATTGATAAAGTAATGGGTATGAAAAATATACACGAAAATATATTTTATCCAAAATGTACGAAGATAAATTGAAGACTTGAGCTTTGAATCAATTATTGTCGCAATCACGTTATCAATTCGCGTTTAAACGTCACTTTTACCCGCGTTCACGCGGCATAGTTTTTCGAGCGCGTTCAACCGTCGTGATACGATGTTTCATAGACGAGTAGCAACAATCGATTTCACTTTGTACGCGATATCATCTGCAGTGTATCAGAAACTTCGACTGATCAACAATACTCAGGCCGGTACGTGCCGGAAACGCGAGATCGCGGTCGGTATTGAATCTGGCACGGATGGGAATCGATGGCGTGGCATGTGGCCCACGAAATAAGTAACGTTCCGTGGTACCTCTCACTGTCGAGATACTAATCTCGTTACTTCATCGAGATACGCCTCTATTTCGCGTCTTGCGAGCCCCGCGCGCACGTACAAACCCGGACATTCCTCCTCGTCCTGTGGAACACCGATGTGGATATTACATTCGCGATAAATTGACCCAAGCAATGAAAAATACCGTCATTTGTTCAACGTACAATGTTTCGTTTCGAACCTCTTTTATTAAGGTAGTTGTTGCCCAATATAAGTCAAAACAAAGCTTAAAACTAAAAATACAAGATTTTTTATGTATTAAAAAACCATACATTAGGAAAGGCGAATTTTAGTTATTATATTATATTATACAATGAAAAAATAAGTATTTTCAACAAGAATTATACTCTTGTATGATTCAAGTAGTTAAAACAAAGGAGAAAACGTTGCAACGTCGCTCTGTCGCAGTACTACCACATAGTACTATTTATACTACAACGTCAAAGAATAGTAAAAATTGCGAATTTTGATCGACGATATCACAAAAACGGGATGGTCAATTGATCCAGGATTTTGCATACATGTTCGTTGATATCTATATCAATTTTGTACAAAATTTCAAGCAATTTTCAATACTTTGGATTTAGGAAACAAGTACCTTAAAAGACAGAACCAAATTTTGATTAAACCAAAACAAGACTTTGTTTGTTATAATATTTGTTATAATCCATCACTGGAATTAAATGAAATAAATGTATCAGACTTGGTCTGGTAAAACAGAGACGGAAATATTAAATAATTTTTTTTAATTGATTTATTATCTTGCATGTCATGAAAATAATTTGAAGGGTACAGAATGTGAAAATGTAATTAAATTGAAATACGTAGCTTTTATTGTCTGTCAGGATTAATCTCACTTTTATCCCCGGTTTTTTAGCATTTCCAGCGAGCCAGAATTTAATTTTCCAAGCATAGTATCCGGGATTAAAGAGAACGAATGAAATCATTAATCAATCTTTACACAGTACGGACATTGACTTGGTCAAAAGAAATTTCTTTCTAAAGAAGAGTACGTATGTATATATATTGGTGTTAATCAAATTGCAACTGTTCAACAATTAATAAGTTCTACACTTCCGCAATTTATTTTATAATACTTCCCTTAATCAGTTAACACAATTCGTTTAAACTTTCATAGAACGCAATAATATCTTCATTATAATACTGCTTTTAATATAGCTCGTGAATGAATTATGCTGAACCTCGTTCCTCGTGCCGGAAGTAAATATTAAACGAGCATTAATTCGATTAAAAATGAAAGAAGCGATCGAAAATAAATGGCAGTTAGCTTAGCGGCGATTATAAATCGGGTGAGGACCGATGCTTAACTTGATCATCGCGGCGCGAAATTGACTTTGTGCACGCGACGACGCGCGCCGCGCCGGCTGTCGTTCCGGCCGACTCTACAGAGACTCATTGTTCACTTTATCGTTGGGACGCGTAGATTTGAAACGCGAACGAGCCACGGTCGGTCACCCGCAGGATCGTTTGACGCTTTCTAACCCGGAATAGTCGCCGGTCAATCGAGCCCGGCACGCTGGAATTGCCTTTGAAGCCGATTGCTCCTGCCCTAAACCGTAAACGAATGGCCACCTGGGTGCCAAAGATATCAGTGTCTTGTCATCGATGAAATTTAAGTGTCTCCAAACGCCGTCAAAGGAGTCGCCTTTCGACTGTGACGTTAACGGGTCTAACGTAATTCAGTTTACTCACTGCAAGCTGCCTACGAACGGGTTTTCGAGTTTCCTTAGGCAAAATTTTAATGAATTGCTGATAAATAAGTCGATGTTGCTGTAATTAAGTTTGTATATCTTGTATACGTGCGAAAATAGATGCATATTAAAATGGTTTTGTGTATCTGAGCATGAGTATACTCTCCCGAGTTAGATTACTCCTATTTTATATCAGCGAAACCACTGGCTAGTTTAATATTATGCATA
>SMSR01009388.1:0-16902 GCA_019453355.1 Ceratina japonica | reverse complement strand
TATTTATAATGGTGGACAATATTAAGGAGGGATCCAGCTTTAGAAGGACTAGAAAAAGCTCTTTTCCCGGAATTTTTTTAGGACGGGAAAAAATAACTGAGCCTAGCGGACTTCTTTGAATACTTTCGGGTGTATTTAAACTTGGCAACAAAATTTGTTCAACATAAATCACTGACATACAGACGATTTATGTGCATATTCGTAGAGCGCCCCGTCACTGAATTCTCCAATCGGTGGGAAAGATACAGCTCGTAATTCTTGCATGAAAAAGAAAAACCAAGTAGAATTCATTTCTTCTTATATTGTATTATATTCTTTCTTCTATTTGAACTAAAAACATTGTTAAGAAAGTATTTTTAAGATAAAATATTTTTGTGATTTCTTTTTATTCGAAAAGCTTATTTTTCATTTTAAACCTAGTAAAAAGATCGAATTTTGCGATTTCTTCGGTTCTTTTTAGTTCAAATAGAAGAAAAATATATAAAAATTAGAATTCTACGTGGTTTTTTTGTTTCAGACAAGAATTACGAGTTGTACCTTTTCTACCAATTTGAGAGTTCACTAACGAGGCGTTCTATGAATATGCACATAAATCGTCTGTATTTCATTGAAAGTCATTTTCGTTGGCCAAGTTACATCTAATATAATCTCGTTTTCCATTATTTCAGTTTGACGAAAAGGATCCCATCATTATAGGTATAAAGAAATCTCTGCCCCCAAACTTCAAGGACTATTTACTAAACCGTCGTACATACGTCTTAGCTGAAAATGTGGCTGAAAATGTGGCTGAAAATGCGGCTGAAAATGTGGCTGAAAATGTGGCTGAAAATGCGGCTGAAAATGTAGCTGAAAATGCGGCTGAAAATGCGGCTGAAAATGCGGCTGAAAATGCGGCTGAAAATGTGGCTGAAAATGTGGCTGAAAATGTGGCTGTAAATGTGGCTGAAAATGTGGTAGAAAATGTGGTAGAAAATGTTGCTGTAAATGTGGCTGAAAATGTAGCTGGAAATGTGGTAGAAAATGTTGCTGTAAATGTGGCTGTAAATGTGGCTGATAATGTAGCTGAAAATGTAGCTGGAAATGTGGTAGAAAATGTTGCTGGAAATGTGGCTGTAAATGTGGCTGATAATGTAGCTGGAAATGGATCTGAAAATGGAGCTACAAAAGGAGAGGGAAAGACGAAAGAAGAAACAATGAATAACTTATATATCGAACAAGAAAAGAAAAGACACCGACTTAGGATGCAACAACGTGTCGAAAGGGAAAAACTAATTTTATGCGCAGAACAAGAGGTTCTTAGATGTTATCGGTTTCCGTATCAACTGAAGGATGAAAAGTCGAAAGAAGTGGAGGATAAGAATGCTAGTACGTCGAAAGAAGAGAAGGATAAGAATGCTAGTACGTCGAAAGAAGAGAAGGAAAACGAGGATCAGAACGGTAAAAACGCGGGAAGAAGTCACGAACCCCAATCGGACTCGAGCCGTGCGCAAGATGTGCTCGACAAGTGGAACAAGATCAAGGTAAAAATTCTTGAATAACTGTTATCCTTACTTGAATTTTAATAAGTGGGCCACTGTTTTATTAGAAAAATTGTTTTATTTCTTATAGAATACATGTCTACTTTCTATATTGTTAATGTTGTTCTTTGTTATTCCATGTTCTTAATAATCTTCTATCGTGTCAATAATTCTTATTAATCTTTGTTCCAGGAGGGAATGCTACGTAGGCATCAGAACGAAGCCCAAGCGCTGCATGCCGTGCAGAAGATGGATTGGGGAGATAAGATGATAGAAGTCGGGCTCTGCAAATCCGATGAAACGCCTCAGATCGACGATATTCATGTACCAATGATATACGTACCGGACGACTTCGACTTGCCACAAATTGAACAGTAATTATACAATCGAATTGTTGGCATACATATTTTGCTCGTACTTCTGAGACGAACTCAAACGTCATTTTCGTCGATTAAAATCTGTGATCTCTTTCATAATATGCCTGCCATTTAAGCATCGTTTCAAATTAATAGAGAAGAAAGCGAGAAACCAGAAATGTTGGTTCGAGTTGAGTTGCAACGAGAATTGTTTGCGCGATGGCTCCTCGAACATTTTTGAGATTTTTCGGGAGATTTGAGTGTGTTCATACTTCTCGATACGTCGGGATAAGAACGGATCCTCGAAAATATCGAAGAATTCTACGAACTCTGTTTCATTAATTTTTAAATTTGAATAATTCTATTTAAAATCTAATTTGACTTCAGATTCTGACTTTGTTCATGTTTCATATTCGAACATCCTATGTTACTTTTTCGAAATATGACTATTGAACAATGACTACCGTCTATATTATCGTAATTTCGAAATTAACAGAATAGAATAGAAAAAATTATCGATGATGACTGGAGATTTTGTAAATACTCCTTAAAAAAAAAGTCTGCGGTACCTGAGAAATAACAAACCATTTGTTAATTTCCTGTCTCAGTAATTTGCTACAGTAATTCTCGCATCCACTGTAATAATGTATATATTTTGTACATATCAACTTACATAGTTTTTAAAAACAATGTATATAACAAGGAGTTTTTGGAAGAGTAAGACGCTGTGTTATAAATGAAATTATAAATAAAAATTTAGATCTTTGTGTTAGAAATAATATTGTAATCGCGATCGATGAAGATGAACAGCATGTGTACAAGGCGTAATGCCACGAGCGCGATCTACAGCTAATGCTCGTTGGTCTTCTCGCACGGATCGCCATACCGTTAAGACGTGCAGTGATAATTCATTTCAATGTTCCTTTAAATATTATATTATATTTACTTATATTTTTCACTGTAAGTTTCTCATATGGAATAAAACTCTATTATAAAACCAATACTTTGCTTTATTCTTTCTTTTTTCTATTTGACTAGCGCGATCCATCACCGGAAGCTAGTTAACAGGAGGACGTATTTTTAGTTCTCTATTTCAAACTGTAGTGTATTGAAGAAGCTGTATAGACAATTGGAATTGGCATGGAGTATGGGTGTGTGCGTAACGGTGTGAAGAGCGTGCGTAAGTAAGGGACCGAGTCAGTCTACTGAAACTCGTCCGAGTATGTACATCACCGTAACCTCTATTCTATCTATATATATACATGTGTATTGTAACTATCTGCGATAATAATTAAACTATTTTCGAGTGAGTAACACGGATGTTGTATTTCTAACGGAACGCTTATTCAACTACCGTCAAGACATTACACAAACTGTATTGGCTTGTTATACCCCCATGATTGCATTGTAATGCAGAGAATTTGTAAATAAACACGGACCAAACAGCAGTGGATATTTCCTTGCGTAACAGGATGTGAACAGTTCAGTAAATCGCGTTCCAGGCCCGGAAATCTTATCGGGATTCAATTGTAACTGCAAGACATATGTATGTGATTTCGTTATGCAAATATAGAAAGTAAGTAAGCTCCCTTTGAAGCTACGGGAATACGAATGTTAAAATAATATTCGCTTCAGAAATATATCGTCGTATATTATTAAAGGAATTGAATTTCTACTTCATACTTGATGAATTAAGAATTAAAAATTAAATTTCGAAACTTAATGGAATAAAATTTGATTTACCGATCGAATCTGAATTATACATTACAAGAAATTCGGGTTAATGATTGAATTTTAATTTTTAATTAGAATGAATCATAAATTTCAATGCAAAGAATTCGAATTAACGATTGAAAATTTTAATTCTTTATTTCTATAAAGAAATAATATCTTCAATTCTTAATATAAAGAAATCTCAATTAAAAATTAAATTTCAATTCTTCATAAATTAAATTTCAATTCTATTATAAATTAGAAGTAATTCGAATTAATTGTTCAATTTTAGTTCTGAATCAGAAGACATTTTGATTAAATGTCAATTCTTGATAAGAAATCTCAATTTTTAATTGAAAGAACTTCGAATCGTAATTTTGATTCTTAATTCCTTATATTTAGATTGAAAATTCGAACTCATATTTTGAACATCAAGAAATCTCGTGTAACTATTGAATTTCGATTTTTAGTTAGAAGAAACTCGAATTAACGATTGAATTGCAATTCTTAATATGAAGATATCTCCTAAGCTTGCCAAGGGACTCAGATTATGTAACCGAAATGAAGGTTTCAACGCTCGTGTGTCCCCAATCAAAAATTCATATCGTGAAGATGTATTCGTTTTTCTTCAAGAGAAACGAATAGATCTTNATTGAATTTCGATTTTTAGTTAGAAGAAACTCGAATTAACGATTGAATTGCAATTCTTAATATGAAGATATCTCCTAAGCTTGCCAAGGGACTCAGATTATGTAACCGAAATGAAGGTTTCAACGCTCGTGTGTCCCCAATCAAAAATTCATATCGTGAAGATGTATTCGTTTTTCTTCAAGAGAAACGAATAGATCTTCCATTAATATCTGGACACACTTCAAAACGGAATAAGTTCTTTAATATGGAGCCAACTAACTTAATTTTTTGTGGGCTTTTAAAAGGCTTAGTTTACTATGTAATGTGTAACAAACAATTAAAATAAATTACTATTCGTCAAAATCTCGAAGAAAAAAGAAAAGATCATGATGTTAAACTTTTTGTTAGAGGCTCTAGCAAAAATTCAAAACATCCGGTTTGTCGATCTAAAAGTGTTATATGAATGTATAAAGTTTTATAAAAATCCATGAAACCATAAGTGAGTTAGACATATCGAAACATGTAAAAATTCTTCAATTTATCCCAGTCGTAGATTGAAAGCCGTGGAGAACTGCGATTTTTCAAATTTCTAATCGCTTATAGCGCATAGCAATATTGATCGACTTTTATGAAACTTTGTACATGCATATAACTTACTTAGATCTGCAAACGAGACAATTCCCATTTTTATTACAGACCCTAATAAAACAGTTAAAAACCATGTCCTTTACTACTTTCCTCGCGATTTCAATGAATACCAAGTTTTTTTAATTTTTTGTTACACATTCTATAATAAATTAAGCTCTCTAAAATTCCACAGAAGATAAAGTTCTTTAATCCAATACTAAAAGTCTTATACCGTTTCAAAATGTGTCCGAATATTAATGGAAGTCACTGTACATAAAATTGGTTGCACTGTCACTGATCTAGCTGATGACACCAGTGAAAAGAGTTTCAAATTTCGAACTTTGGCATTTATATTTCCAGTATATCTATATCAGTTCTTTATCGTTCTTATAATTTTCGGTGGATAAGTATCTTGCTTGCAAAGCCAGTAAGTATTTCTGGAAGACAATATTTTATTTATTGTAATTGTACCCATTTTAATCAGGTAAAGTGTTGTGAATAATGATTTTCGTATGATATTTTTTTGAATGAAGCGCGTTAAGTGAGTGTGACGTGAAAGTTGTTCTTTGTGTGAACTTGTGTAGACCACCACGTTTTCATTATTCGGTTCCAAGTAATACAACTGAACGGACGTACATATGTGCAGGCTAATAAATGTTATAAATTATAACTGTTCCTTTTTCGACTCATATACAACAGAAAGTGATCGCAGACATGATTCACAGTGAATAAAATGAGATTATTCGAAGTTTTCGTGGTTCAAAATGCATACTATCTCTACTATCTGGTCAGTTATTCTAAAATATCCTTTACTAAGGAGTTATCTTGGCGAGGCTCTTTTTATTCGTGATGTCTAGCTATTAGATTAGAGAAGTGATCGGTCACCTACTTTACTTTGGTTGAAGCTTTTGGATGAAGAAGAAGAATAGGTAATACATTTAAACGTGAAAATGTTAATGAATTATATTACATATATTTGTAATGTTATTTGTTTCCTAAATCATTTTTTGTTAACATACATTCTTTACACAATTAAGATTATTTCTAATGATAATAATAATTTTAAGTGAAAATTTGAAAAGGTGTTTTTTCACATCTGTGTTAAAAGTAGTGTTAAAATAAATAACGTACTTTATAGCTAATAACAATCCTGTATAATTTATCAAACATAACGTTAACCAATATCTGTTAATTTATAACCTCCATGCAACTTGAATTTCCTATTTTGTAATCGAAAAATTGTTGTTTTGGTACTTGGAAACATATTTTTCGTAAACGAGTGAAACAAATGATATACATGTAACTCTCTTGTAAACCCTATACGCTAGATAGGCTCCTAAAAAATACCCTGTTGTATGAAACCGTTTTATATGAGACCCAGTGTCAGTACAAAAAAAGGGTACGTCCTGGAAACTTTTCAGGTGATCCAAGGTTTGTATTTTATTTCTAAAGAATTAAATTTTTCTCATAAACGTTGTTGTCTTTTATCATTATTACACATGGTTTGGGACGGAAACTTGATTTTCTAAAGTTCAGTCTTAAAGTCAGGGAAGACACTCACAATTATAATTTGTTTATATATGCATGTCGCCTTAAATCGATATCATAAAATTGAACTCTCAAGTAACCGTGAACAATTCTCGTTGAAAACAGCGTTCAGAGAACACCGATGTCCTCGCACGCGAAAAATATCATTTAATTTACATTTGATCATGTGGGTGAGCGCGACGGGCGAGCATGAGATTCCGTATCGATTATATTTGGGAACACGTTCACGTCTCGGAAGAATAGTTCCGAGAATGGGGACGAGGCGTCGATTCGCAATCCGACGCGTATTCCTCGCGATTTACATGATCATGCCGTTTCATTGGCGGGATACGAGTCAGTTGACCGGCAAAACCGCGGAACGGTGGCAATTTATTGAACGAATCTCGAAATACTTGTAAGTGAACAAACGTTCAAGATACTTTTTATATGTTTTAGCAAAGAGAAATTATTTAAATCATGTTCTTATTGAGAAAAGATTATGATTCAACGAAAGTCTTCCTTCTTTATTAGAAGTGCAACAAAGAAATAAATCTTTGAAGACTGAATGCGTACATTATATTTTTGATTCATGTATTGTTGTAACAACTCGTAAAACATATTCAGAAGACAGAAAAAAAGGATGGTGCAAATTGATTTTCTGATGTCACATGTTTTAAATAAAAATAAAAGAAATTACGTAAACTATTTCATGACTGTATGTGCGTCGCAGCGTCGACAATATTAGCGGCGATTAAACGACGCGTTGAAAATAGAAAAACTTCAATCACTCGAAGTCTAAGTTTAAAGTGGACTGTATTAAAATAAACACCAATATGTATTTGTAAACTATTGGTTTATTTAAAGTCTTTTAGAATCTTGACGATCTATGCTACTCGAGAACTCGAAACCAAGTCAGTCTCGATCGATGAAAACTTTGTTGAGGGCGTACATAAGGTAAAAATTGGAGGTGTGAAAGTCAAACTAGTTTCTATTGGTTTCTTAAAAAATAGTATGTGTAGTAGTTACTGCCTTAAATGGCTACTCCCAGGTACCAAGTTATCTAAGAAGACACGTGTCGAAGGTCCAGAAGAGGCCAAAACCGTAGCCGTAATAAATGAACAATTGCTTTCTCTCTAGAAAAGCAACGGATGGGTAAAATACAACCCGGCTACGATTTCTGGCAAACAGATGTTGCGAAAAAAATGACATAGTACAGGAGTCTAGCGTCTACGACCTTTCTAACGCTACGGGTGACCATAAATGAACCCGGAACGAATAGCGGTTACAATAACCCGAAGGTTGCCTTTGTCTCTTCCTCGCAAACCTAACAATGACTCTTTAAGTTTCGATAGTTAAAACTATCCCATTTTTTGCTTAGCCTTTTATGCATGGTGGAATATACAATACTTTAATCTACTTTGAGAAGTTATTCATAATCAAACACTTGAATATTTTATTTAAAGTGCTATACAAACTCATGCAAAATCTTATTGGAGAACAATCAATCTTGATTTTTATCTTTAAAATCGCGCGTCTCAAAGAGTTAACGAATTCTTCGAAATCATATTCTAAATAAGTAAACGTTCAAGATACTGTTTGATGTAATATGCTTCAGTACTATGTAATAGAAAGTATTCAAATCATGTCATCATTAACAATAGTAAAATATCATGATTCAACAAGTCTTCGTTTTTTATTGGATGTGCATTATTAATAATACTAACAAATAAATAAAACTTACGAAACATAAATTAGGTATACATAAACCTTTGAATTCACCTCATGTTGCAATAACTTGCAAAATGATATTTGGAATGTGTTACTAGTTACCTGAAGATCAGACAAAATCCAAGATAACGAAGTCTTCATCTTTTATTGAATGTGTATCATTAATATTACTAACAAATAAATAAAAGTTAGGTATACATGAATTAGTATATTATTTATACATGAATTAGGTATATCTGAGTTTACCTAATGTTGGAATAGCTAGTAAAATGATATTTCAAATGAGTTACCTGAGAAGGTCAGACAGAATTCAAGATAACGATGTAATTAGCATCATCATGTAAGCTTGAATGAAACGTATTTAGCATTTTTAAAACAAAATCGCAAGTTAACCGTCATCAATTAATTTATTAATTATTAGCTCGAAATGAAGCGAAAAATAAAACTTCGAAAACACTCGGATCTTATTAGGAATTAAATTTTCGAATAAAATTAGTAATCCATTATTTTTCTCGAATAAATTCTCAAAGTTTCATACAAATATCAGTCTGAAAAATTGTTTTTAAAAATTCATAATTAGAAATTCACCATTGGGAAATTGATTAACAATTCAATCTGAACTGTTCCATGTAAAATTAAATAGTTCAGAAATAAAAAATCCCAAGGTACTAATTATGAAAAAATTAATTCGCTGAGTACCCGCGTAACAAAATGAACTTAAATGAAATGCAATTATAAATAATAAAATAGCGCACCCCGTTCATGGGGCTAGTTAAACGTAATTAACTAACATGATGTATATGTTAATTCCAAATTAAATGGTTAGTGATAATGGGATTTCAATTAGCTCGCAGTAAAAGTTAATTAATTCGTTCTACGACACAGACTACTTATTTTGTGATGTGCGATTATCACTTATGAAAGTGCGATCATGATTGATCATTCTCGTTTATTCCAGTTAAAAATAGCACTTTACTCATTTACAGAATTGATAAAGTTATTGACGGGACATAATGAATCAAACTGTGAACAAATTTCCTTGGTATAGAAACGTCGAAAAGCGGAAAGATGTCATACGTGTTAAATGGGTAATTATATCTACTTAAAAAAACAATTTCCCAATGATAAAACAATAGTCGCTGCATTTATTATAATTTATTTTGTCAAAGCTCGATAAGCGACCTGTTTACGCTTATTCAAAATCATGAACCTGAACAGACTTACCCCACGCGAACAGCAGTAGGTGGAACAGGATGAGTCGTAGTTTCGCGCATTTTCGTCGAATACCCTTATCTATCTTGAGACGGTAGTCGTATTATTTCTCTCCCGAGTTTAAGCACTTTCCACGATTTCTGTTCTCCATCATTCCAATACACAAAACAAAAAATGAGAAATAAAAATCAAGTTGAGGATAACACGGGACGGGGGTAAATGTGACATCGTGCCCGGTCGTAACAATCTACCACTTTGTTTCTGGTGATGCCAGTACCACGAATCCGATTCGGAAGTGAAACACTGATCGCGTAACAAAATAAAATCGGATGAAACCTCTGCGAGACGAACGAACGAGCGCGTAAAGACTGACGAGCTCGTTCGTTTCGCAGAGATTCCACCCGACGTAAACGCGGTAGTTCCTAACTTGCAACTGACGAAGGATGCCGTACGAAAAACGAAGAACTTGTGTCGTGCCAGCTTGGCGGCTGCGCACTATATCCTTACTCACCGCTCCCCACACTCCTGCAACTCCCACCCCTGCACTCCTACCACTGGCGGTCAGTTGGTCAACTCTCTTCTTTATTCGTTTCATCCTCGTCGCTTTCTCTCATCATCTTACTTTCTCCATCCAAACCAGAGCTTCTCCCTCTCAGTTTCTTCTCCTTTCTTCTATTCGCAAACAACGTACCTTGATTCTTGTCCTTGTCCTATCTGTTATGTTTTGTCGAAATTCCTTTTGAAAATCTGAAGTCCTTCCGATGTTGGTGGTTAGTTGAAAAAATAAAAAATAACAAAACACTCGGTCGAGTAACTAATCAGTTAATCGTTTATTGTCTAAAGAAATCGACACAACGTTCCTAGACGCTCGATGGTTCCACTTCGACATCGCTTTATCACTAGATAACTAATTAAATTTCCAAAACTTATTTGTCTGCTCGCTTCAAATGTCGTTAGAAGAATAATTCATAAGAAGTTATTCACTGTATTGTTTTGTAAACATTCTCAAAGCGAACTGACAAATGCGTTCTTGAATTACAAATTAATCTCTGTTATTTTATATAAATTTTCATTTCCGCCAAAAATGATTGTCATATTCGTGTTCAGCATGTTCAAATTAGTAGAATTACGTGTGTTTCGTGTAAAAAGCTTGGGGGGGGGGGGTTCTGAAGTCTTACCAATAATTTTTTCAGATAAAAAAAAGAGCAACTTTTGCGTGGGTTCCGGAGCGAAAAGGTTTGACCCCGTTCGAAACGCATCGAATGCCCATGTTTCTCGACTGCACTACTGTGGAACTTTTATTTCAAATTAGGCTGCTTCTTTAATTAATCATTCTTTAAACAGTTTTTAAAATGAAATGATAATTTTCGATATGTATATGTGAACGCGAAAAAGTATGTTAAACGAAAAAATTATTGGCATAATTCTCTGATATATCGTGTAGCATTTTTTGTAAATTTACTTTATTGTGATTATACCTCGATTTCAGAATTGGACAATAATTGTTTATTTTATAATTAATTTTGTAATTGATTATGAAAAATACTCGTGACAATCGTAATGATTAATTAATACGTCGTTAGTGTAATGGTTCCATTTAGTATCTGTAATTGTAGAATGAGTCTCTACGTTAAATATAATCGTTAATTATTAGTTCCATTACTTTTTGTTACACCCTGCTCAATTTGTATCTATTACCCAAATTCGTCAATGAAAAACAAGGAGAGAGTGCAAAAGGTGAAATAAAAAGACGAAAAGCACTATTTTTCAGTGAGTAATATCTCCCGCGAGAATTGAAGCTCTGCGCTTTCTTTCGATACCTTCGACGCCCCGGGGAGCTGATGGCTTTGGGATTGGTTTACGACAAAGCAATACGAAATCTGAACGATATCGTTGAAAACTACCTATTTCATTGAATTGCATTTTTCCGTAATTGATAACAAATTTGATGTTTTCAGCAAGGGAAAATTGTTTCTTGTTAATATTGGATTTTGGCTTACCATATAGATAACTATTACACACGTACTTGTCCGTTTTCGTCAGTGCTTCGCATTATATGTATGTATACAGTTGATCATATTGACATTTTTTAAAACGAGGTAATATTTTTAACATTAAATTAAGAATCTTAATTTAATTTTTTAAGATATTAGAAAAATGATTCGATTCGTTGACATTAAGATATTAGAAGGTTCCATTTGTTAGATAACACGTATAAAAAATTGCTATTGATGACGAGGAACCAAATAAAGGACTCGATTTTTATTCAAGCCTTTAAAATTAAAATTTGAAATATGCTTACAGTAGATATAAGTTATACAATAAGTTTGTATAAATGCACCTGCTACACAGAAATTTCAAAAGATGGTTGTCCACTCCATATATATATTTCGTTTTAAATTTAATGTATTTACATATGTATATACGAAGAAATATGTCAAGGATTGAGTTTAGCAACTATATTTTTCCGAAGATTAATAAGTGGGAAAGACATCCTCGTCAACTATTGAAATTTTACATTTTTCATCGTAAAAAAATAACGAAACTTTTCTTTTATCATACATATAAAAAGAAATGCCGTGTTATTCCGTCCGAAGGTATTCTTAAATTAGCATGATTTGTAATAAGTACGAGGGAGACTGTTTTTGCTTCGTTGACATGGTTTATAATGAGGCTCTGCGCGATTAGAAATATTTTTCTAGCATTGTCATTTCGTCAACAGCAAGCCTGTTTTTCATTTTACATTTTTTTTCGTAACTGAATAGCCAACCCTGCGTAAACTAATGGTCAATTCTCACTGAGCGGGCGATGCGATGCGATGGGCTGCGTTTCCGTTTTTTTCGGGCCTTTCGTCGGGTTGGCTAGGGCTGTAGGCAGTGCTCTAATTAGATTATAATCGATTTAAAATAATTCGTTGCATAGGCAATAAAAATCGACCCTTTCCCATTTCAAAAAACTACCTGCGACCTACAGCGGGGTGTCTGACCCGTACTTCTAATTCTCGAGCGACCGATTCTCGGCTAACTATTACTGGGGTCCACCGAAGTCCCCGGCTTTTACACGCTTTAGTACATGCTGTAGAACACTGCCTACAGCACTGGCCAACTCGACGAAAGGCCCGAAAAATACGGACACGCAGTGCATCGCTTCGCATCGCCCGCTCAGTGGGGATTGACCATAAAGTTCCAAAGGATAATCCACGGTCCTTCGGTCCCTTCGAAGAATTCAAATAGTTCGAGAAACCCAACACTCACTTGGTTACGCTGCAGGAGAGATTTAAGAAATTTCGAAAAATCCTTAGAGAAAAGGAACGTCCGCAGGGATCTTCAACATTCTGCTCCTAAGCAAACAGATTTTCGCAACGCAAGGATCGCCTGTTCTACCTGCGTGCAGCAAGGGTCGGTGCGATGACAAAGAACGGTTTGGACCCAAGCAATCGACCATTATACTCCACAAGTAGGGACATAACGGGATACGGACACTGGATAAACAAGTGCCGCAAGCTACGAATTTGGGAATGGCTTTTTCTTTTCATAAGTTTATTGCAAAAATTTATGAAGTTAGAATGTGTCCTTGGTCTCTGTTGTAAGAGAGTTACAGCAGTAAACGGTAGCGATTTTTAGAATTTCCTAAACCTCCATACGTATTTGTATCCGTCACGATAATAAAGAAGAGTTTTATGTCTTTCACTTACACGCCATCGTCGCATAAATTCTGTTAAATAATGTGTATGTATATATGCATTAAAGTAGTTAAATAATATGTATGTATGTATGCATACGTGCATAGAGTATAAGTATTTCTTTATTCTTCACTTTATTTGAACGATAGAATTGATACATATTTCCATCGAATCATTGATCTATCTATTTATTTATATATTTAACCGTTTTTCCTTTTCAGGAAGGCTCTCAAATAATATCTCTTTAGTCCGAATCATCGATCTACAATATCATTTTAGTCGTCTGAATTGGATTATCTAACTAAGGATTAGAGTTTGTCGATAATGCAAGCAGTCGCCTGAAGTTGGTTCGATGTAATCGATAAATCAAAAAAATTAGTCGACTAAAAATATCATTGGTTACTATCGACTAGATCGATAGTTTTTAGTCGATGGTGCCCATCACTAATGGTCACTTATAATCGTACATACGTATAGTTTATAGCTGATCATTTCAAAATGTAATTTTTACCGGTCTACGACCTGCATGGAATGATTCAGTTAGTTTGAGTGCATTGCGTAGGATTTTCTTTTTCACCGAAAATTTTTTATGTAATGTATAATTGATCATAGACAATGCATTAGACATTTCTAGTATGCACGAGTTATTATTTTAAACTGTCCCTATCCTACTGAATGTACAAATGTAATCACGCTAATGTGATTCACCGTAATAATTATTCAGACTGATTGAAAATTGTAGGAAATAAAATATAATAACTACGTAGATGATATAGTGTAAGGAAGCAGGTACAAGGTTGGGGGCTTAGAACTCCCAAATTCGTAATATAAGTTATATCGTCTATTTCAGCGATGAACACTCGCACAGAACACAGCGAACTTAATTGCTTATCATAAGTCTAACTAATTTTGGCCGTATGCCTCAAACTACTGAATTAGGCCGTATGCCTTTGATACTTCTGGCTACTGATACTTAATGCATCTACTTCTCGACTGACTCCGGATCGTTGTTACTCGCGATTTCGGCGGCACCTCTCCAGGTCTCTCGCACACTCACACTACACACACATACTCACACTCATGCATACATTCCTAATTCTTACAATAGCGACGCATGACCGTGAATATTAATTTTCTCGGATGTTATCTACGTAACGAGATGGAACGTGAGTGCGCGAATGCGATCGTGTAAAGCTAAATTAACATCGCACAAGGCGCATTAGTCGTGCGTGAGTGTGACACTTTTCGAAGAAAAATTTTCTCATAAAGGTTACCTATTTTTTTCCCCCCGGAAAATATGAATCTGTAATAAGAAATACAAAAGTTGACCTTCATTTGACCTAGAAAATGTATTACAAGGTCAAGTTCAAGGTTACCAATATTTGATCCCCTTGAAGCCTTATAACTTTTGTCTCAAACATTTTTCGCTATCTTGCTTATTTTTCGAGATATTCGACTGGAGCGTTTAAAATGAGACACCCTGTATATGTATGCATGTTACTCGCTGTGTGAAATAGTGAAAAGAATTAAATAATGGACACTGAGGTAAGCCACGAATTAATCAAATATTTATTGACTCCTTGAGAAGACCTTGAAAAGACTCCCTTGGCGATCGGAGCTCGGCTTCAGCCAGCTCGGTCGGGCCNCAAATAAAGTGAAGAATAAAGAGATACTTATACTCCATGCACGTATGCATACATACATACATATTATTTAACTACTTTAATGCATATGTACATATTATTTAACATACNCTTCAGCCAGCTCGGTCGGGCTTCGGTCCTTCGGTCGTTTCCGCCGATCGCTAGGAAAACTTTTGTCCCTTATTTTCCTAAGTACTTCCAGATGTACTCCACGCCTAGCGCGCACACTTCTAGTCTAAACAAAGATTATTTTCCAGCGGCCTTGGACGCTGGGTCTGGCGATGTCCCGCGCGTAGTCATAAAAAAGGTTAATCGCTTGAAGACTGCGGCCCTGAGACCGTCCGCCCGCTCAGCCACTTAACCCTGCATTCGGTCCTCGACAATTCTAAACATGTTGCGTTCTCGAGACTTGGTCTTCCTTAAACAAACACATTTTTCACTCAAGCACATTTTTCCTCGCTCGCTATTTTCGGAGATACATTTTGCTACGTGTTTAAAAAATAAAGTCACCCGGACGATGTCGACCAAATGATTTATGAAGTTTCGAAAAAAGAGCTACGTGCATTAATTGTCCCCGGGATTGCAATTGAGTCTGCTCCCACGAAGACGACACGTCTACACAGGGCAACTGGTCACAGAGGAAAATGCCTTGTCCTCCGCCTGAAACTCGTCTTTTGTCAACGGTCATCGGTTGGAGACGAGAAAAGCAGCCCCGAACGATCCCAAATTTGAATCGCCGTGCACGCAGCCTACGCAGCGTTGTCGAAGCAGCTACGTTTGAGACACTCGTCTTTAGAAGTCGCAATCCCAATTAATGCACGTTAATACACGTCGGTAACAATGCGTATAAAATAAAATGTTCAATACACTCACTCCTCAATATGCAGCTTATATTCTTTGATTTATGACCTCGACATTTAGAGAGTATGAGCTTTTCATGACGTAAGAGCCAAGAAAGACTTTCACTCCAATCAATTCCTAAGGGGGTGAGAAGGTGTTAATATATTCTTATGCATTTCTAACTATTTTTGAAGTTTAAGGAACTCTATCTTTGGTGTTTGTTTATAAAGGTTAGGCCATGCAAATGTTTATAATCAATTTCAAAATTTAAACCCAGTCATTTCCTATAAAGAAGGATAGAGCTAAAATACATATTCACAAAATCCTCGATATTGTTGAAATTTCATGAGTTAATTTTTAAATGTAAATTTCCTCCTTTAAGAGAGTGAAAATGGGTGGCATGTATTTTCAAAAATTACTCTTTACGTCATTAAATAACACATCGTCCTGATTTTTGTAAAAAAAAACTTACAAAGAAATTAGTAATTAATTCTATTTATGATATGGGGAAGGGAATGTTAGTTGTCAATGGAGGAAAATATAGCGTATATGTACGTTACTGTACATACATATACGCGAAGTGTACAGTAAGATGAACGGTAGGGATTGGGCACTTGTCGCGGGAAGATAAACAAACGCGAACCGTGCGAACGATGCATGTACTAATATTGATGTTTGAGTGCACAAACGTGCGTGGCCGACGTTAATCGGGATGTGCCATATATGTTTTCAAACATGTTCCAATCTCGTGTACGTACAATAATTATAATCGGAAGGGTGAACACGAGATGGTGATGTTGAAGTAACGCGGTCGTTGGTATAGCAATGAGATTTTGTGACAACTGCATCGTAGACTACTGTTAAAAAATAAGTGGACTAAAGCTGATTTCTGAAAGGCTTTCTTTTTCGATTGATTTGAGAATTTAGGGAAATAGGAGAGAAAGAAATTGAACAAAAAATTAAAAACTAAAAATTATTTTCGAGTATTTTTCAATTTCCGAGATATTAATAAAAGAAGACAAACACAATAACGTGATTGCGTATATAAATATATAAGTGACTAGCATATTATCGAACTCTGTGTATGCTCATGAAAGATGGCACGCATATGTGTTTCTTCACGAGGAAAGTTTATACCGGAGTGGGGGCGGGGGTTAGTAACGTGAGAGTACGGGATGAGACGTGTCGGGAGATATATAATGAAATAGAAAAGTATGTGTGTATGTGCTTTGTTAATGGGAAGTGGGAGGGGTGGGGTTGGGATGGGGGTGCGGGTGGTGTGAAGGCATGGACACGTGATGCATTTGGTAATCATAGATTTTGTTGTCTACTGTACGTGCGATCAACATAAAAGTTTGGCTCTCAAGGAATGTTTATGCCACGATGGGGGTGGGGGTGAGGGTCAGTGGGAAGAGGGGGCTGAAGTT
>SMSR01009386.1:4544-18057 GCA_019453355.1 Ceratina japonica | reverse complement strand
AATTATAAGAAATAATGATTTATCCTGATCCTAATTTAATAAATTTATTAATGATTTAATAATCCTGATATTTTCTCTCATTACATAATTTATATAAATTTTATGATGAACATCAGCCACTGATTTGAAGTAATTAATTATTTCATTTGAAATATTCTATAAAATTCGTTTATTTTAATCGTTTAAATGAAGCAATAATTTTAAACCTTTCTCAAATTAATTGCTACTTGCTCGTAATTTAACAACCAGGAAATTTAGCGAATCCTTACGTAAGTTGCGTGTTGTTTCTCGCAGGATCGTCGTGGGATTCTGGTGAGAACGTGACCGTTCTGTATTCTACAGTGGCGGAAAATAGGATCCGGCTAAACGAGCAATCGCNTATTTCATTTGAAATATTCTATAAAATTCGTTTATTTTAATCGTTTAAATGAAGCAATAATTTTTGAACCTTTCTCAAATTAATTACTACTTGCTCGTAGTTTAACAAGCGGGAAATTTAGCGAATCCTTACGTAAGTTGCGTGCCATCTCGCAGGATCGTCGTGGGATTCTGGTGAGAACGTGACCGTTCTGTATTCTACAGCGGCGGAAAATAGGATCCGGCTAAACGAGCAATCGTAACCGAGGGTAGAGTAACTAACCGACTGCGTCGGTGAACGCGTCCGGAATTTATCGGGTCCACTCGATCGAGAATTAATCGACGATGCTGCTTGGACGACGCGACGGGGCAATCTCGAAAGAAACGCGGACGAGCCGAAAGTACAAACGATCGGAAGTAATCCTCCAGAGGGTAGCCGGGCCGGGCCTCCCGTCCGCCGTGATTTCACGGCCTGGCCGAGGGGTAACAATCGTTTTTCTTTCGTCGACGGACGAACTTTCGCAGCGGCGGAGACGGCGGCGTCGCCGCTGTTTCGCGATCTAATTCGAAAGTTTTAAATCAGGCCCGAGCAACGAGCTGCGAGATTGTCCTGACACGCAATCAGGAATTCCGCTGCCCGGAATCCGTTCGTCCGCTCATTNTATCCTGATCCTAATTTAATAAATTTATTAATGATTTAATAATCCTGATATTTTCTCTCATTACATAATTTATATAAATTTTATGATGAACATCAGCCACTGATTTGAAGTAATTAATTATTTCATTTGAAATATTCTATAAAATTCGTTTATTTTAATCGTTTAAATGAAGCAATAATTTTAAACCTTTCTCAAATTAATTGCTACTTGCTCGTAATTTAACAACCAGGAAATTTAGCGAATCCTTACGTAAGTTGCGTGTTGTTTCTCGCAGGATCGTCGTGGGATTCTGGTGAGAACGTGACCGTTCTGTATTCTACAGTGGCGGAAAATAGGATCCGGCTAAACGAGCAATCGCAACCGAGGGTAGAGTAACTAACCGACTGCGTCGGTGAACGCGTCCGGAATTTATCGGGTCCACTCGATCGAGAATTAATCGACGATGCTGCTTGGACGACGCGACGGGGCAATCTCGAAAGAAACGCGGACGAGCCGAAAGTACAAACGATCGGAAGTAATCCTCCAGAGGGTAGCCGGGCCGGGCCTCCCGTCCGCCGTGATTTCACGGCCTGGCCGAGGGGTAACAATCGTTTTTCTTTCGTCGACGGACGAACTTTCGCAGCGGCGGAGACGGCGGCGTCGCCGCTGTTTCGCGATCTAATTCGAAAGTTTTAAATCAGGCCCGAGCAACGAGCTGCGAGATTGTCCTGACACGCAATCAGGAATTCCGCTGCCCGGAATCCGTTCGTCCGCTCATTCGGGATTCGTGTAATTTACCAGTCCCGTAAATCTCTTATAGGACCTTTATGAGAACTTTCAGACGAAGGTGACAGATTATAATCGAAGAAAAAAGGACCTCTGAACCAAAAGCTGATTTAAAAAAAATTGTTTTCATTGCCATTTAATTTTTAGAATCATCGTCACAAAATTATTATTCAGCCTGAAAAATGGACAGTGAACCCGGAAACAACGACAGGAGTTCGCACGTCACTCATCGCGTTATCTCGTCGCGAGAAGATCTGCATGACCCTTCCAGAAGTGAAGTCAGCAACTGTACGCAAACCCGAAAGTCATAATCCAACAGACTACGAGGAGTTGCCGGCCTGGCAAAGAGGTTATATCGTCTGTGCGCGGTCGCTTTTTGTCGTCCGGAACGTCTCAGCTGCGGTGACGGTGGAGTGTGGAGCAATGTCTGCTCCGGGATAAACCGCGCGGGAATTGAAGCTCGTGATTCGCCCCGCGTTTGGACCCGAGACAACGAGGAGAACGAGGAGAAAGAAGACGGAGAAGAGGAAGATAAAAAAGAAGAAGAAGCAGACGAGGAAGAAAGGAGCGGTGAGAGAAAGATGAGCAAAAGTGTAAAAGCGTGGAGAGGAACGCGTAAGAATGTAAGGGAAGAGAAACGGTGGAAGTGTATAGAGGGAAAAAAGGCGGGAAATACCCTTGGGAGCCCTCGGCAGATTTATGCCATCCCTGGCTGGCTGGCTGGCTCGCAAGCCCCCTATATAGTATACGTACACATATACCGTCGTACCCCATCCTTCCTTGGCCGCGGGGTTACTTCCTAACCAAAGGATCCTGCAGGATATTATACGATATGCACCGAAAGTTGATAGATGGCTATTACGTTCCGCTAAGACGAGCATTGCTACGTTCTGCGGCTCTTTCTCTGTCTACTTTCCATTTTTTCTCTTTCGCTCGCTCTCTCTCTCTCTCACTCTCTCTTTCTCTCTCTCCTATTTTTCTCCACCTTTATCTTCCTCTTTCTTCAGCCAATACTCCTAGTTCCGGCTCACGGATGTGATTTTTCGGTGGAAAAGTTCCCTTGGTTCTCGTCCATCGTCCCGGCCCGCTCGTGCAAACGACTGAATCGCGTCTGCGACTTTTTGCTCCTTACCCACGATATTCCTCGCGAGATTTTGAGCACCAAAAGCGATTCGCCAGAGATAATGCGGAGATAGGAGTTCCCAGATATGTCCCATTTTATTTTACATCCGGCTGCTAAACCGTGAAAATTAGAAAATCTCCATGCTTCATAGTTTATCAGGTAAAAACTCAAAATATTAACATTTAAATGCTGTTGCAACCATAGCCGTTAATTAAAAATATATATAATATTTAAATGCTCTTACTAAACATTTGGTTTAAATATATTTTTTAATAGTAATTTACTGTCCGGAGGTATTCAAGAGCGAGAGTATAAAAAATCGATGCGCTTTTAATTCGTGCTACTGGAAAATTTTAGTTGGGAACTCTCGTAATAACTAAAAGCGAGTGCATTATCGTATTACGTTTCGCTCGACGGGACACGAGCAACGCAAATGAGGACTTATGTCCAAGCCCCTGTCTTCCTAACATAAGTATAATTTTTTTTTTTCACCTGCCGTCATGGAACATGCTTTATGTTGGACTGGCATTCCTACACTGAGGAGATTTAAATTGAATTTACCAGGCGAGAGAGATAAGTTAAATTATTATGTCTCCTTAAATTACTTACCACGCAACTCACTATGTTTGGCAAGCAACGCAATACTGTTTGGACAAACACATTGATAATGTTGACTGTATTTTACAATGAATTAATCTACATATGTATAAATATTCATACTTTTATATAATACTTTATTGACTTATGTTTATATTCATTTCATTATTATTCCGTTGAATCATGCCTGCCTTTTAATTGAATTTTTTCAGTATCAAACCCGGTAATCAAACTTGAAGCACGTCTCGCATATAAGATTCAACATCGTGCAAAACTGAACTAACTCTCGAAGTCTAAGTTCCAGGTTGGTTAAAATTAAGGAAACTGCTCCATCTGCAGAATATTACTTTGCTTGTAGCACGTAGAATGTAGCACCCGAACAGATTGGAATATAATCTAAGCACTGCGCATGCTTCAGATTGAATAATCGCATTGTCCCAAAAATACTCAAAAAAGTATAAAAGTCTTCCACGTAATTACAGTTTTGTTTCTAACGTTGAATAAAAATCTGAGTAATCGAATAACACAATTTTAACTTATTTTTTAAGTAATTATTTGAACAAATCCTTTTGTATTCTAACAAGTATAATAACCACTCGGAAATATTAGTATATTTTTTAATAATAATTTGATAAGCTCTTGAATTGTTTGCTGGTATCAAAGAAGCCAAGGAGATTATAGTCAATTAGAATGATCGAACTAGCCACGTCTCAGGGATAGACATGTCTGGCGAGAACAACATGGTTTACCGTGGGATTATAACAAAGGAGTCCTGATCCTGGGGAACCGTGCTGCATTAATACAATTAGCGGAGCTTTCCTAAGTACCGTAACGCAGCGCGGCCGGGCTTGCCCCTTGGACTTGGCCCAAATATTAACGATTCCGGGGCCAAGCCACCGCGAGCCGACCTGTCGACGAATTCTATTACCCAATCTCTGTCCTGACGTACCGCCGCCGCTGCGCCTCGAATATTTCATGACATTCGTCAGAAACCCTGAAGAGTAGAAAGCTCGCGAAACGGAAAATGAAATGGGATTTTCATGGGAGAACGATGAAAACAATAGACAGAATTTTTGAAGAAGAATGAAAGCTACGTTTGACGGATCGAATTAACAGACTCGTTTATTCCTTTTAGAAAGGAAGATTCCGATTTTTAATAATTATTTTAGACGAATAATACTCTTTCCCTCTTTTGCTATTATAATTTTACAGGAATATCTAATGTTAGAAATACGGAAGTGTTAGAAATTCGTGACACCGACGTCGCATGATTCTGAATGCTTTTGATATATGCATAATATTAAACTAGCCAGTGGTTTCGCTGATATAAAATAGGAGTAATCTAACTCGGGAGAGTATACTCATGCTCAGATACACAAAACCATTTTAATATGCATCTATTTTCGCACGTATACAAGATATACAAACTTAATTACAGCAACATCGACTTATTTATCAGCAATTCATTAAAATTTTGCCTAAGGAAACTCGAAAACCCGTTCGTAGGCAGCTTGCAGTGAGTAAACTGAATTACGTTAGACCCGTTAACGTCACAGTCGAAAGGCGACTCCTTTGACGGCGTTTGGAGACACTTAAATTTCATCGATGACAAGACACTGATATCTTTGGCACCCAGGTGGCCATTCGTTTACGGTTTAGGGCAGGAGCAATCGGCTTCAAAGGCAATTCCAGCGTGCCGGGCTCGATTGACCGGCGACTATTCCGGGTTAGAAAGCGTCAAACGATCCTGCGGGTGACCGACCGTGGCTCGTTCGCGTTTCAAATCTACGCGTCCCAACGATAAAGTGAACAATGAGTCTCTGTAGAGTCGGCCGGAACGACAGCCGGCGCGGCGCGCGTCGTCGCGTGCACAAAGTCAATTTCGCGCCGCGATGATCAAGTTAAGCATCGGTCCTCACCCGATTTATAATCGCCGCTAAGCTAACTGCCATTTATTTTCGATCGCTTCTTTCATTTTTAATCGAATTAATGCTCGTTTAATATTTACTTCCGGCACGAGGAACGAGGTTCAGCATAATTCATTCACGAGCTATATTAAAAGCAGTATTATAATGAAGATATTATTGCGTTCTATGAAAGTTTAAACGAATTGTGTTAACTGATTAAGGGAAGTATTATAAAATAAATTGCGGAAGTGTAGAACTTATTAATTGTTGAACAGTTGCAATTTGATTAACACCAATATATATACATACGTACTCTTCTTTAGAAAGAAATTTCTTTTGACCAAGTCAATGTCCGTACTGTGTAAAGATTGATTAATGATTTCATTCGTTCTCTTTAATCCCGGATACTATGCTTGGAAAATTAAATTCTGGCTCGCTGGAAATGCTAAAAAACCGGGGATAAAAGTGAGATTAATCCTGACAGACAATAAAAGCTACGTATTTCAATTTAATTACATTTTCACATTCTGTACCCTTCAAATTATTTTCATGACATGCAAGATAATAAATCAATTAAAAAAAATTATTTAATATTTCCGTCTCTGTTTTACCAGACCAAGTCTGATACATTTATTTCATTTAATTCCAGTGATGGATTATAACAAATATTATAACAAACAAAGTCTTGTTTTGGTTTAATCAAAATTTGGTTCTGTCTTTTAAGGTACTTGTTTCCTAAATCCAAAGTATTGAAAATTGCTTGAAATTTTGTACAAAATTGATATAGATATCAACGAACATGTATGCAAAATCCTGGATCAATTGACCATCCCGTTTTTGTGATATCGTCGATCAAAATTCGCAATTTTTACTATTCTTTGACGTTGTAGTATAAATAGTACTATGTGGTAGTACTGCGACAGAGCGACGTTGCAACGTTTTCTCCTTTGTTTTAACTACTTGAATCATACAAGAGTATAATTCTTGTTGAAAATACTTATTTTTTCATTGTATAATATAATATAATAACTAAAATTCGCCTTTCCTAATGTATGGTTTTTTAATACATAAAAAATCTTGTATTTTTAGTTTTAAGCTTTGTTTTGACTTATATTGGGCAACAACTACCTTAATAAAAGAGGTTCGAAACGAAACATTGTACGTTGAACAAATGACGGTATTTTTCATTGCTTGGGTCAATTTATCGCGAATGTAATATCCACATCGGTGTTCCACAGGACGAGGAGGAATGTCCGGGTTTGTACGTGCGCGCGGGGCTCGCAAGACGCGAAATAGAGGCGTATCTCGATGAAGTAACGAGATTAGTATCTCGACAGTGAGAGGTACCACGGAACGTTACTTATTTCGTGGGCCACATGCCACGCCATCGATTCCCATCCGTGCCAGATTCAATACCGACCGCGATCTCGCGTTTCCGGCACGTACCGGCCTGAGTATTGTTGATCAGTCGAAGTTTCTGATACACTGCAGATGATATCGCGTACAAAGTGAAATCGATTGTTGCTACTCGTCTATGAAACATCGTATCACGACGGTTGAACGCGCTCGAAAAACTATGCCGCGTGAACGCGGGTAAAAGTGACGTTTAAACGCGAATTAATAACGTGATTGCGACAATAATTGATTCAAAGCTCAAGTCTTCAATTTATCTTCGTACATTTTGGATAAAATATATTTTCGTGTATATTTTTCATACCCATTACTTTATCAATCGATAGTGATTATAAGAAATGAAATTATCTGCGGATAAATGAAAAGTTGCACGTTTTTTAAGTGATCTACGATTGCGTTCGGTACAATCAGGATCTATCGATGGCTCTTTCTGTGCGAGGCAGCTCGTGGGCCAAGTTGGATAATAATTCTTGTTTGAGAAAGTAGGAAAAGTTGCACGATTCTGGAAAGCGTAATTGTAGTTCGACCGTCATACGTACGCCAACTACTTTCCCGTTCTCCAGCTATCAATAACCGAGTTATAAACTTCGCCGGGATAATAAATCTGACGCGAGAGGCGTATCAATATCGCCATATGATTTTTCTAATAATAAGTTTACGCACTGAATGCTACGAAATATTGAATAAATGTTTGTAGCGAAACAATGAGAATTATCAATTAAAACGAAATTGATGGTCTTTCGCGTATGGAGTGGAATCAAACAGTGGAACGAGACACACTGACAGGTACTAATTCGACTGATAGACGAAGCTCCTACTTACTGAGACGGGATAGCTTGTAGGCATCCGCAGTATTAATTACGTCTACGAAAGCCTGCAGCTCAAACTTCCGAGTTGTGGTATTCTGGTTGTGGTTGAACATGGCAAATTTGAAAGCTGATTGAACTTCGTCGGTGCCCTGTTCGAAGATTGCACCTGTAATCAGAAAACACGATTGTTGATTAGCCACTTCCTTCTCTTCCACAACAGTGATCTTTTGTCTTGATTCTTTTCTTTCAGTGAATACTAGAAATGTCGTCTATTCTGAGGCTCTTCATTAATTTCATTATTTTTTGTTTCTTTCAAAAAAATGTTCTCTGCATAACATATAATTTTACTTATTTCATAATATTGCTGCTTACAATGAATTTAGTGGGTTCGGAGGGTAAAAAAATGTCATATAATGACAATCAGACCACTTCAGCTCCCTTTCATCTTCCTTTCTCAGGACAGTATACATCATACTGCTAAAGAGGAAAGTGGAAAAAGATAAGTAGAAGCTAGAGAAAATACAGAAAGAAAAAGCACTGGGNTTTCCCGTTCTCCAGCTATCAATAACCGAGTTATAAACTTCGCCGGGATAATAAATCTGACGCGAGAGGCGTATCAATATCGCCATATGATTTTTCTAATAATAAGTTTACGCACTGAATGCTACGAAATATTGAATAAATGTTTGTAGCGAAACAATGAGAATTATCAATTAAAACGAAATTGATGGTCTTTCGCGTATGGAGTGGAATCAAACAGTGGAACGAGACACACTGACAGGTACTAATTCGACTGATAGACGAAGCTCCTACTTACTGAGACGGGATAGCTTGTAGGCATCCGCAGTATTAATTACGTCTACGAAAGCCTGCAGCTCAAACTTCCGAGTTGTGGTATTCTGGTTGTGGTTGAACATGGCAAATTTGAAAGCTGATTGAACTTCGTCGGTGCCCTGTTCGAAGATTGCACCTGTAATCAGAAAACACGATTGTTGATTAGCCACTTCCTTCTCTTCCACAACAGTGATCTTTTGTCTTGATCCTTTTCTTTCAGCGAATACTAGAAACGTCGTCTATCCTGAGGCTCTTCATTAATTTCATTATTTTTTGTTTCTTTCAAAAAAATGTTCTCTGCATAACATATAATTTTACTTATTTCATAATATTGCTGCTTACAATGAATTTAGTGGGTTCGGAGGGTAAAAAAATGTCATATAATGACAATCAGACCACTTCAGCTCCCTTTTATCTTCCTTTCTCAGGACAGTATACATCATACTGCTAAAGAGGAAAGCGGAAAAAGATAAGGAGAAGCTAGAGAAAATACAGAGAGAAAAAGCACTGGATAGAGAAAGAATAGTTAGAGATATGGAAGTGCACATGAGGTTTAAAATTTACATTGTAAAAAAACGCGACGTCGCTGCTGTGAGGTACAATATTTATATATTCTATAATTTATATTTCTATAATTTCTAAAGCTTAACCTAAGATGTTTTTATCAATTATAGGTTCAGTATGTTAAATGCTGGTGTACCTAAAAGGATTTGCCATCAATGTTATAAAATTCAAATAAATTCACCCGTCAGTGACGGGTATTGCAGCTAGTCAAGAATAACATAAAGCGATATAATACATAAAAAGTATATATTTCATCGCAATTATTTTTAAATGACATTCGAGGGAACAAAAAATGAAATTGTTAAGTTGCAAATGTATATTACGACGATTTATGGGTTGAGAAAAATACGATTATCCGAGTAGCGCAAAATAGAACGTAATAATCCGATGCTGATAGCGTATATCGGGTGTGTGATCGCAGAGGACTCCGTTTGCCAGTGGCTCGCATATGGCACAGTAGTACGAGCCAACGTCTGCTCGGCCGCCATCGGCTCGCGACCCTCGTGTAATTACGTCGATCCATTCACCGTTAATAGTCGGTAATACGTACCGATATTAATGCTGTCCATTGGTTTACCCTAAACTATCCGTACGCCCGATATTCCGTTAAATTTCTGATTATAATATCCTCAATAAATTTCGAACGATCTGCGTACCGCGCCCATCTACCACGTACGCTCTCTCTCTCTCTCTCTCTCTCTTTCTATTGTAGTGCTCTTCGATCTCTCTAGCCACGAGGTTCGCCCCGGGGACCGGAAATGGATATTTCTTACCGGATATCGCGTCTCGATTATTATCCCGGATCACCGGCATCCGGCGTGTTGCCCGTCCAACTTCTACACGATTTATCATAGCAAGTGTTTAAACAAAAGTTAAAGTTTACGCAGAGGAATAATATTTTATAAACGACGCAATAAATATCTGATTAACTTTTAATACTGTTGAAGAACTCCGGGTTACATTCTCGCAGAAAGGCAATTTGTACAGATAGAGAAATATTTTTTTTTTTCAGTCTGGGAGTAGGAGAGTTTGGACATTTTCGAAATGAAAGAACACCGCGTCGTCGGATGGCAGCGGGCAAACATGAAATGATTTTCTTTACAACTCCCAAAGTCGCCACGGTGAATTTGACTTTCGTTCGAGTGTTTCCCGTTTCCATCGCGAAATGAGAGAACTTCCGCGACGTAACCCCGGGTAATATTATTGCGCGGATTTTTCTTATACCGCGCCTCCTCCCGCGACGCTCACTACACCGTCGCTGTTTCCACTCTCGCGCAATTTCTTCTCGCCCGTTGGAAATCCGGGAAATCCTTAAAGAATCGCGTGTCACCGTAAGACGAATCTCCAAGCTCTGGTAAATCAGTCGACGAGCACTACTTATCTTGACAAAAGAACTATCGAACTTAAAAGCTCTCTTTAGAAAAATTCCTTGATTGAAACGACTTGCAACCTTTTGCATACAATTAATATTTTTTAGTATTCATATTAAAATGTATTGCAAATTTTTCGGAAGAAGCATTGGCAGTTCTGTTCGTAAAATTGCGTAGCCTAGAGCAATTAGAAAAATAGGAAATCAACAAATAACTCTGATCGATTATTCCCTCAACAGGTGTCTGCAACAATCTCCGGTTGGCTTTTATTCGCAACCTGCGAAAGAACTCGAATATTTCGCGAGGAACGTGTACATTGTAAGAACAAGGTTAGAAAGAAAGCGTGCCTTCTGCTGTCTTCTTTTCTCCTTTCTCGCGCAAAGCTACCGGGCGAACGGAATGAAAGAACTTCTCGCCTGCTGTTCGTTCGTCTCGCGGCGCGGTTATCAACGCGACTCGATTCTCCCTCTGCTCTTATCAAAGAGCCGCTGTTTCTGCCTTTTGAAACCCGTCGCTTCGAAGGAGTTCATAAAACCGTATCAGAAGAAGCGAAATTATTATTTACCCGGTGCGAGCCATCAAACGTGGTCGGCGATAACGTGTTGCGCTGACCTCTGCTTGATTTATTGATATATTATTGCAAAATACAGGTAAAACTCTATTAATTATAATAGTATGGTAATAATTATTTCATTCTCACTGCTATTCATATTTCAACTAGTTTCGAACTAATTATTTATTGCTATTATACATTGTTGCGCAGTTGCAAAATTACAGTCATAATTATTGTAAATTAGTGGCGATAGGTGTCCGAGGGAACATAGTTTGAAACTGAGACACGTGGAAGCGCGAGCATTGTTTAATGTCAAAGACGTCGGCGTTGGCCCCGCGAAACAAGCTTCTAATAAGGCAGGTGCGAGAAGTTTGATGAACCCACGGCCCATAAAGTTGCGCACAGCCAATCGACTATTCATGATCTGAAATTTTGGGCGGAAACTAATCCCGCACGCGGAACAAATCGCGGCAATTTTTTTGCAGCTAACATTATCCCTGAACAGCGGTTGCGATGTTAATCCAATATGTTTCATTACGTACACTCTTTGTGCCATTTTTAACGATGAGAAATGAAATTACGCGTCCCGTTTGTTAGCAGGGATTTTGAATGAATGACGCTTTAATATTAAAATTGAAATTAAAACCTTTAGTTCCCCCGCATTCGTTCTTTCTACATGATAGAATATTAAACATGCCATTTTACGTCGTGTAATCTGCGAATTCCTAGCAGAGAATGGTTTAAGTTCAATTATTCCATACAATTATACCATTTGGCTTGGAAATTAATGCGAACCCATGGATGAATCCAATTACCAAACTAAAAAAATTTATTGCAAACGATGTTAGCTTTTTCCAGATTTAATGCATTGAAAACGTAGAAATTTGACGAATGTAATTTCTCGGTCCTGACGATTTTACACGTAATGAAGAAGTACAGTATCGAGATTCGAGCCATGTCAATCGCGAACCGATAACAATCAACCCAGTACATCCTCCCCCCACCCCTCGAATCAGGAATTCTACCCTCCGCCCTCGCGCCTCGCGCACGCTTCTTTCCCCGTGAAATCCGTAGAAACTTTTGCAATAAGTAAAAAGTATACGCGGATCGGGCACAATGGTATACTTTAAATACCAATCTGGATGGTCGTGTTTATCTCGGGGAGCGTTGACAGGTGGGGCGCCGCCGCGCGTCTATTGATTGGTGCCCAGCATCCCCACCAGGCTCCCATGCTCACATCGATTCCCCTTTACCACCCCGTCCACCCCTGGTGTTCTTCCATCCAACCTTCGCCAACCCTC
This sequence comes from Ceratina japonica, assembly GCA_019453355.1. Taxonomy (NCBI): domain Eukaryota; kingdom Metazoa; phylum Arthropoda; class Insecta; order Hymenoptera; family Apidae; genus Ceratina; species Ceratina japonica. The sequence continues at coordinate 5,802 of SMSR01009386.1, read as the reverse complement.
TTCCTTCTACTTTCCCATTTTCCAGCAGGTCTGTCCCTTTTCTCTTCCTCGTCCCCCGCCGTCTCCTCCTCCCCCCCGCGAGCTTCCGGTCCTTCATATTTTTCTTTCGACCGCGAACTACGTTTTTCGGCGTTGCGCCTCCGCCGACATCGGTATTCGCCCTGAACCGTCGTCGCTTTTACGCTTCTTGCGCCCCTAACCCCCCTCGCTCGCCCCGGACGCTCTCGTCTTTACCTCATTTCCAGACGTCGTCGTCGTCGTTCACCTCGCTCCCATCCGACGACGCACCGCGCGGTGCAGCATTCAGAGCATCGAACGACCAATTTTTTCGCTCATTTGTTACCGTTGCTGCAGGTAAGTAAGTAGGTAGGTGGTATTCTCCCGGCGAGTTCGCACGGACCGTTCTAGCAATTTCTCCTCGAGAGGCAGACACTCATTGTCAGCCTCGAATTTTCTCCCGACGCCGCGCGCCGGAACAGGGCGCCTCCGCCCGTCTTTGCTTTTCTTCAGTTTCGCCCCCCCCCCCCCCCCCACCCGCGCCGGGCTTAATCGGTTTCCCGTCCTGTAATTTATTTTACTTCGTTCCTTTTTCCCGTGGCCCCCGCTCGTACTTTCGTCGTTTCTTCTTACAAACCACGTTCCCGATGCTCGCTTTGTCCCGACCGATCCCCGACGAATCAACCGACAACCCCGCGCATTCCTGCCCGACGAGAATCTCGAAAATTTGTCGATTCCCTTTGCACGGGTGTACGGCTATCCTTCCCCTCGTACTCCGACGAACCGACGCTGATTGACAGAACTAAATGACATTCAAGGTTGATGACTGCCTTCATGATCGGCTTAATATGCCTTCTTATCAAGTATAGTAAAGTTGCATTCCCTTTCGTGCTTTCGGTCGAATTAATTACGTGGAGAAATCAAAATATGTAGAATAGAGATATTTTATGATTGAAAATTGTTAAGTAATGGAATTTGAAAGATATTAAGGATTTTTGTAAATATATATTTTACTCTTTTTAGTAAATGACAAGAAAAATCGTGAAATGTAATTTTTGTGAACGAAAACTAAATCTAAAACTCATGAAGTTGTAAAATATTGAGAAAAAACGTAAAAAGACGTTCTAAGTGAGGAGTGAATTTTGGAAAGTTTATAAATCGATTTTCAAGGTCCTTAATATTTCCTCAGATTACGAGATACCTCATCATTACATTAAAGAAATATTGACCAAAAATTAAAAGTCTACTTTGATTTTCTTTT
>SMSR01009385.1:2673-14682 GCA_019453355.1 Ceratina japonica | reverse complement strand
AATACTTTGGTACAGCATCCAATACCGTTCCATTATAAAGGAAGAGAACTCGGTTGTGCCACTGGAGGCCAGTTATTACACATAAGAAAGGATTTCGTACGGCGAAGATATTCGAGCTACATATATTTCTGGCAGCACCCTCCTCCTCAGATATACAATTCCAGCGCACTTTCCTCTACATTAAGAAGCTGTATTTCTCTCGATACGGACCGCCCATTACCCGCGACATATATATTAGGAGAGAATACTCCTATCGCTTTTGTGCAACCATTCCTCTCTTTGCCGCTGTCACAGCCAAACAGAAATAGCATTTCTGTGTGTACACATTTGTACCGAGGGTGTTCTTAATTTCTGCATTAGTTCCGACGAACGCACCAGCAGTAAAACGCGTATTTAACGACTGCTAGTCTTACGAAATAATATGAATTTATAATTTAATGTCTGACGATTTTATTTAATAATTCTGATTATTAATTAACATATAATATTGACCCAGAATAAATACTATATAAAATATATAGATATAAGAGTAAATTTGGTATTTGAGTAGTTCGAGATGATTAAAAAATATTTAATTAAAATTCTATTATATATTTTATAGATATATCTATATAAATATTATTAATATTCGAGGTGATTCAAAAATATTTAAATAGAATTCTATTATATATTATATATATATGTCTATATATTTATTTTAATTACATTAAATTATATGCAAATGATTTTGGCAGAATTGATGCATTAAGATAAAAATTCTTGAATTTCCAAGCTGAAGTTTGCTGAACATTCTTGTATGTTATTCTCGTGCTGTGAACGAGGCTAACAGTGTGTGTACACGGGTAACGAAATAAGTGAGAGCATTGTGGCTGTCAGGTAGTCGCATTAGCGTGACAAAAAGAGGGAGGATCCCGGCCCCGTCGCAGTTGACGTGCCCACCTGGCTGCCACGCAGCCCCTGTGATTCCGAGTCATACAAATTCGGGCCGCCGATTGTGTTTCACCCCCGTGAAACTGCTAATCCGACGCTTGTTTTGAAAATAAGCGAGCCGGTTTGCGGCCCCGGGAAAATCGCGCCGATTAACGAAATCGTTACTCCAATATGAATCGCTTGTAAAAATGGACAATGTTACTCTAACAGAATTGAAGCCATTAAATTATAATACATAGCAATATAAATAAATGAATTGATTAAAAAAAATGGAATAGCACAAAATTTGCTATAAACTTTAGATAAATCGTTCTAAATTCGCCTTTTCATTTACATTTAAAGCATCGCCGAGTGTCATACAATTTCAGAATATTCAATTCGTAAAGTTTGATCGATTTGAGCGGGCGGAATCTCAAACAGGCGCAGTCTCGAATGACTATTGCCCAGTTAGAAAGTCAATCATCCACTGAACAGCTGCTCGCCCATAAAAGTTCCTCTTTGACTCCACTCTCGTTGCTTCATATTTAACGAATAAAAATCCAGCGCTTCGAGCGATAAACGATGTAGTTGTAAGCGACATTAGAGATGATCCTATACAAGAGGACTGAATATTTCCACGGGATGCGCGCTGTGATACCGCGTCGCCTCGTTACCGGCCGGAAAATTTAGAAACTCGCTGCCGCAGCTGTTTCTCCGGGTAAACGCAACGGCTGCGGCTTTAACAATGCCCGATTCGATAATGACTTACTTTTTCCTACCGGGCGGCGGGGGCACAATCGCTAATTAAAGTTGCGAAATCCCTGGCCGCGCGTCGCGTCGTCGCGCTCCCGCATTCGGTTAACGAATTTAATTTGTAAGTTTTACTAGGACACCGGTTGGTACATGATTAAGCTCCGAATGGTGGCGAACGAACGAACGGGACCCGCGCTTTGTTTTCATTTTCATTCGCCGCGGACGTTCTCCACGATTACACAGAAGAATTTACCAAATTCTCCGCGATTGTTACAATCCGAACGACGTACATTTATTAAACTGTATCGGAATTAGAAAGTGTTTGCTTTTTTTTTTATCTATCGTCGGATTTCTTAAGCGATTCGTTTCCCCGTCGGTCGGATCGTTGCACGTTCCCCGAGTTATGCAGACGCTTAAAGGAACGCAGCCATTAAACAAGACAATCAACGAACGTTACACCTGTAGCTAGGCTGGCGGTTATCGCGGCGGACAAATAAATGAAGCGTCAAGGGTAATCCATTCCTGTCGGTGAAAGGGGGCTGCGATAAGGGCGAGAGGCGGAGAAGAAGAAGGAGGAACGAATAAAAGGAGTCGGGGGCCGGGGTGGGGTTGAGTAACAATGGGAAACGGGGCACGAGAAGATGGAGTGGTCCGAGTGCCGTGGAAATTCTCTCCAGCCCACTTTTGCTTCCAATCTAAATTAGAACTCGGACAGCGGTAAAAGAGAAACAGGAGAACGTTTTCTTCGCGGGGATACGTAAAGGAGGCGGGGTTGTAAATTAACGAAACCGTAAGAAGGAGAAAGAAACACGCGTGTGCATACTAAGTCCAACGACGGGGACGGACGGGGCGGGGGAGGACGGGGGGCGACCCTAATTACGCGAGTGCCTCGGGAGGCGAGATTACGCTAAACGCGGCTTGATAAACACTCTCGTTTTTCAACGAAGCACCGGAGGAAAAGGGGCTAAGAAGCGGAGCGCGCGAGAAAAGTGCCGGGGAACGGACCAGCCAGCGCCCGGCCACTCGTATCTGTCCCACGAGCCCCGAGTTTCTGCCTCGCTCGCGAATTTCTTCTGCCCTCCTTGAAACACCTTAGCGGCTGCGTGACCTCCGCAAACGATCGCTCGTTAACCGCAATCGTTGCCACTCGCGAGATAACTCCGTGCCTCCCTTCATCTCTAAATTAAACGTCGTTAACACAATTTTTTTATTTAAAATTAGCGCATTACGTGCGACGGTAAATATTTAAAGAAGTAGAGCAAACGTCGCGTGTGTACGTTTTATACTCCGGTGCTTTAAATAAAAATTATTCTACGTATATCCAGACCGTGCGCAAAAAATGAGAATGAAACGNGCAAACGATCGCTCGTTAACCGCAATCGTTGCCACTCGCGAGATAACTCCCTTCATCTCTAAATTAAACGTCGTTAACACAATTTTTTATTTAAAATTAGCGCATTTCGTGCGACGGTAAATATTTAAAGAAGTAGAGCAAACGTCGCGTGTGTATGTTTTATACTCCGGTGCTTTAAATAAAAATTATTCTACGTATATCCAGACCGTGCGCAGNATTTCGTACGGCGAAGATATTCGAGCTACATATATTTCTGGCAGCACCCTCCTCCTNAATTGTTTTGCACGTTCTGTCGCGTATTGTAGTAGGATTTTGAACGCCGGCCATTGAAACTACACAGTTTCCATTTACCTTTATTTTATTATGTATTATACCTGCATTACATTCGGACGAAAACTGGTCGCGAGGGGCGGTAACTATGAAACGCAACAATGGACAGAGAGGATCGTCGTCGTTGTCGTCGGCAATTTTTTCCATGCCGGGCGTATCGGTGCGCATACGGTGCTCGCGATAAATCGAGAATGATAGTTTCGTACGGCGTGTCCGGGGTAAATCGAATCAACCCCCGGATAATCCCGGGCTGCCATTGCGATGCTGCGATAACGCCAGATCTATTCCATCCGCGTAGTTCTTTTCTATTTTCCCTCGGACCGCCGCCGCCGACACCGGCCACGTGTTCCCGACAGACGCCCGGGCCACGTGCGCTCTTCTAATCTCTTATCGCGACTCGGGCCCCATTACGCATTCTGTGACCGAAACACCGTGTACGTTCCCATTTATAAATCATCCGACTATTAAAAGGCTTCGGAACAAAAAACTGACAGAATTAGTCATTCATTATTGAAACAAACTGTATTTAGTTTTGTTTCAATAAAAATTGGGTGGTACGATTAAGGTTGTACTCCCCATATCTGGAAGTAATGTCAGCCCAATAAAATTTTGCCAGTGAGTCAACAATGCCATTATAAATGTATGTGCAAAATTTAACTATGATTTACGAGTTAGTTTTAAAGATATAGTAATTTAAAGTTAATATGTGTTCTTATGGAGATTCGAGAAATATGGCTAATTTTGTTGGAATTATTGAAAAAACAATGTTTAAAAAATAATGGCATGTACTTGTGAATACGTCAAATTATACCTAATTAATCAATTACAATTAAAAATAATTTAATCCCAAAAGAATTAAATTTTTCCGTAATTCCGTCGTAACTTTAAAACTAGCTCGCAAATTATATTTAAATTTTGCATATACATTTATAATGGGATTATTGACCCATTGACAAAAATACACGAAGTTGAGACTATTTTTAATTAAAATCGTTAAAATCATAATAAATTATTACTTTTTCAGTTTTTTCTTTCGTTATGTTATAATAATATAACATAATTTAATAATAAAAATATATATAATATTAATTTTACTTTTGTATGGACATTTTACGAGGCGCCAAACTTTACACACACTATACAGCTGGGGGAGTACAACCTTAAGGTAGTTGTTTTCTAAATCGAAATCATTGAAAATTGCTTGAAATTTTGTACAAAATTAATACTATTTTACTCCCCTCACAGCCTTTTACAGTTTTTTACACCATGATTATTCACATCACTCTAAATAGCTTAACAATTAATCATATAAAAATAAAAATTACAGTAGAAAAATATTATAAATTCTAATACGTTTTATTATGCGAATATTGCAATATTGATAAGAAATCTATCAATGACTCTCTCTCTCTCTGTTTGATGTTATCTATTAAGCAGCTTGCGGACGAGAGTGTACGTACATAGAGTGGGACGAGTACCGTGTGAACGGCCGTGTAATGCGTTTTCGATGGCTGGCATTATTTTGCTATTAGAAATGGCAAACGAGCCTGCTGTCGTTATCCGCGATTCGATTAAACGAGTTGAAACGTTCCTCTGATGGATGCTAATTTAATCGATGGGTTCGGATCAAAAACTACCCACGGTTTTTATTCAGTCAGTCAATAAATATATTTATACATTCAAATTAATTATTTTTGTTATATCTGAAGATTATTTCATTTCAATAAGAAGCTTTTAATACAACTGTTTGGATCGCCTCGGGTTGTGTATTTTATATACGGATTTGATGAACCCTTTATTTGAAAAAATTACGCACGGCCGTATCGCTTGCTTAGCTTGAGACCCGTAAATTAACGTCTCGCCCACGCTCATCTCTGGCCATTGTGTACGGGCTCCCTAAATCACTCGCGAAGGGTCCACCGAAGGAACCTCTCGCAGAAGCGAAACAACTGCGGACGTGTTTCCCAGAAATGAGACAGAAAGCACGAGAGGAGATACAAATAAAACAGAACTTCGCTTGAACAGCCATTACAATCGAGGATGCATTGTAATTTTATAGCTTATTGAATTTCAAAATAGTCACATGACTACTCCAATGATTTATATAAGAATAGATGTACCTAAGAATAAATAAATCGAATCGAGTATTTTAATGAAAAGTGAGGTCAATAGGTCGACAAATATTATTCAAAATTTATCAGAATCGATTTTTAGTGGGGCATATCGTTTCGGGTGTCTTATTTCTGGCGAGAGGAATTACGGGAACCCGGGACGTTTGTTAACGTCCAGGCTAGCCGACAAACCACCAGACACTCGTATCCAGCCCGTGACAGCGATTCGCCGGTTGCTTAGTCGCTGTTACACAGGACCCTCCGCCGCGTTCCGTGATAGATGCGCCGGCTCCCAGGAAAATCCTGCCAGACGGACGGCTAGACGCGAACCTTAGGGCTCCTCGAACGAGAGGACGGCTGCCACTGGCCGGCAGCCTGAATAATTAACGAAAAATGTGTTAATTGTCTCGGGACTCTCGTATCTGTCACGCACCATCTACGAAAATCTGTGGAATGCTGTTTCTCAAATGAGACGAATCTAACAAGCTTCTCGGTTCAATCTTTGTTACTTGGATTTCTGTTACTCACTTTCTGTGATAATTATATTTTTTTTCGAAAGCTTAATCATTGAAATTATTAAATTCAATCAATGAAATAACAATAAAATAAATTCGTGTTTGGAGTAAATAGTAATTATTTGATATCAATGAGCAGATCGATTAATTATTGAATTATTGAATTGAATCAATGAAATGACAATGACAAGAAAATAAATTTGTGTTTGCAATAAACAGTAATAATTTTATATAAACGAGCGAATTGATTAAAAATCGTCATTTGATTTAACATGGAATTATAATAATTAGAAACGTTCAGACACTTTTCTGGGAAGTTCAGAATTTTTTAACTATAAAATTATTTCATGGGAACTCTGCAACAATGGAGTTCTTGTTTCCGATATGAACAGAAAATATGTATACGTGCGCGCTATAAATATCCCAGGAGAAGAATTGGTGCAATTAATTTTTAGCTGCGTTAAATTCGCCGGGCGAACGCGAGCTATTAAATTTGACACATTCCGCAGCTCCCATTCTAGTAGCCTGTGTTGATACAATCCCGACGCATTGTATCTAATAACAGTCGTCGCGTTTAACGACGAGCCGCTGTCGTAAACTCGTAGCCGATCGCCCGAGCAAACCGTGTTCCTAGTACACTCCTGTTCAGAAGTTCCAAATCAATGACAGTCTTCATAAATCTATACAAACCTATTGATTACAAAATATATAAAACTCCTTGAAAATTCTAATGAAATTAATAATTCTTCGTCAAATATTTCAACGAAATTGAAATTCAAAGAATTCTCATTTATCGAAACACAAGTATAAAGTTAAAAATCAATGACAGTCTTCATAAATCTATACAAACCGACTGATCACGAAATATATAAAACTCCTTGAAAATTCTAATGAAATTAATAATTCTTCGTCAAATATTTCAACGAAATTGAAATTCAAAGAATTCTCATTTATCGAAACGCAAGTATAAAGTTCCAAATCAATGACAGTCTTCATAAATCTATACAAACCTATTGATTACAAAATATATAAAACTCCTTGAAAATTCTAATGAAATTAATAATTCTTCGTCAAATATTTCAATGAAATTGAAGTTCAAAAAATTTCCATTTATCGAAACACAAGTATAAAGTTAAAAATAGAATTCATGTTAAGATTGAATAAAATCAAAGGGTTGTGTATTACAAGTTCACTTCGGTTCTTACAAGTTGTTTGATTTTTTATTAATCGGCTTACGAACGGGAGTGTATGCAGCGAGCCTGCTCGTTTATGCCTTTACATCCTGAGAGGGAAACCGGACGAGGAGTGCCGACATAACGACGCATTATGCTCTGCACGTGTTCCGTGTAACTGCGACTACGTCTCACATGTGAATCGCGTTCCACCGATCCCGTCGAGGTTGTAAGTAACCGGTCGCCAAGACGCTTTTAATGCCCCTCGAACCGCTTAATTCCTGACAGGTACCCTGCTTTATCGTCCCCCCAAATAAAATCAATCCGTTTTTTATACGAATTTATCAATTCATCAATAAAATTACTAATACAGTTATCTTACAATTTTTACGATATACTTCAATAATTTATTTTTATTAAATATTTTAATAATACTCCTGCGTATGTATTGAACATTCCGTTGCATAAAAAATACCTACGTTATCGTCTCCCCAAATAAAATCAATCCGTTTTTTATACGAATTTATAAATTCATAAAATTACTAATACAGTTATCTTACAATTTTTACGATATACTTCAATAATTTATTTTTATCAAATATTTTAATAATTCTCCTGCGTATGTATTGAACATTCCGTTGCATAAAAAGTCCCTGCTTTATCGTCTCCCCAAATAAAATCAGTCCCGTTTTTATACGAATTTATGAATTCATCAATAAAATTACTAATACAGTTATCTTACAATTTTTACGAAATACTTTAACAATTTATTTTTATTAATAATTCTCCTATTTTAATAATTCTCCTGCGTATGTAGTGAAAATTCCGTTGCATAAGAAATGATCGTGGGAGGTAAACACGCGGGGGCGAGATAAGCATATTAAGTCTGGAAGTTCGATACACGGGGTGCGATCGTTCTGGCAGCTCGAAGAGGGGCCAGCCGAGGCCCCTCTAATTGACTTCAATTGTTCCATTAAAAATGAAGTCGACGTTCGTAGCGGCGCGCAGCCCTCGCGACGTACGTACGTGCATACGTTCGTATATGCACACGCAGTCGTGCCACGGACTCTCTCGCGAATGTTTCACAAGCTAAACTCGTCTTCGAAACGCGATGCACGCTCATTCTGCATGGACGTGTCTAACGAGACCGAAATTATCCTCGTGCGCTGCGCTGTGGGAACGTTCACTGACAAAGAGACAGCGCGCCGCTCGACGTTAAACGAGGGGATGAATGCAAAGTGGGATACGTTCTCTAAAAATATATCAACTGCTCGGGGATATATTGGAAATTTGTTTCCTGTCAAAATTGCGCAAGTGTTATTTTTAATCGAATGTTTCGTTCCGAAAATTTCAATTAATACCCGGTGAACGGGGACGGGGCCGAAATAATATACCGACGTTTATGTCGTTTATAAAAATTAGAAATACAAAGGAGTGGAAGAAATACATAGTCCTTGTTTGATAGCGTTTGAATTCGAGGAGAAAGGAAATCCACTTCACTTGTACTTGTTAATAATTAAAAGAGGTGAATTTAATATTCGCAGGCTTACGTCGTTTATAAAAATTAGAAATACAAAGGATGGCATAGTCCTTGTTTGATAGTGTTTGAATTCGAGGAGAAAGGAAATCCATTTCACTTGTACTTGTTAATAATTAAAAGGGGTGAATTTAATATTCGCAGGCTTATGTCGTTTATAAAAATTAGAAATACAAAGGATGGCATAGTCCTTGTTTGATAGCGTTTGAATTCGAGAAGAAAGGAAATCCATTTCACTTGTACTTGTTAATAATTAAAAGAGGTGAATTTAATATTCGCAGGCCGTGTTATTAGAATGTCCGATCGTCGTGCGGCATTGTAATTACGCGTAATTGTTCCCAGCGTCAGCGCGATTCAAATAAGTATGTGCTCGCCGGGCCCGTTGTCGAGCGGCGATAAGCACGCGACGAGCGTGGAATCATGACACGAACTTTAATCGTTGACTCCTTGTCCCTTGGCCTCCCCCGTTCTTCTTTTTCCACTCACTGGAATTACCATGTGTCCCCGGCTCGTCGTCGTGTCCCCGAAATACGTGGGTGGTCGCCGACGGAAAGAGAAAGACGAATAGACGGACACTTTGCTCATTTGCTGCGGCAGTCACACATCTCTCAGTTCTCCGGCTGAGTTATTGGTAGGAATAGCAGCCCGATGAATTAGTATCTTTATATATAGCAGGGAGAACCTTAAAAGTATCAAATTTTACATTCCTATATTTTAAAATTATATTTCTTCAATTTTAGTAGGAGGAATTCAATTCTTGTTGAATTTCCTTCAGATTTTATTTCTATTTTCACTATACATTTATTTATTGATTTATTTATTTAATTCACGGGTAATTAACCCTTTTACATATTGAAGAGAGTGGTACAGAGCAGTAAAAAAAAAAAAGAAAAAGAGATATTAGAACGACTGAGAAGCAAAAAAAGAACAACGCTTTCTTCTAATGACTGAGCTGGAGTCAATTTAAACAAATCTTAGTTAAAATAGAATACAGAATATTTTTAGAAGATTTGTTATCGTGGATGTAAAATCTATCAAGTCGGGTGAAGTCTTCCAATATTATGGCATTCGTTTTTCTTGAGCCTGTCAAGAATACCCTTTGAACTTTGCCCTCTGTCTTCGTTAACACCTGGACCGGTTGGGTATATTAGCTCGACCTTGCTCGATCGCGTTCTTTGATCAACGTCCACAGCGTCTGGTAGCTGAAGCGAAGGAGCTCGTGATTTTCTCAAGCCCTCAAGTTCATCTCCTAATAGAGCAGTTGCGCAGATGAAAATATAGTATTAATAAAACTGGGATTCATTTATCCCGAAAAAAAATCTCCTTGAATAAAACATTCATATTTAAATACAGTGACTCCCATTAATATCCGGACACACTTCAAAACGGAATAAGTTCTTTAATATGGAGCCAACTAACTTAATTTTTTGTGGGCTTTTAAAAGGCTTAGTTTACTATGTAATGTGTAACAAACAATTAAAATAAATTACTATTCGTCAAAATCTCGAAGAAAAAAGAAAAGATCATGATGTTAAACTTATTTGTTAGAGGCTCTAGCAAAAACATCTCGTTTGTAGATCTAAAAGTGTTATATGAATGTATAAAGTTTTATAAAAATCCATGAAACCATAAAAGAGTTAGACATATAGAAACATGTAAAAATTCTTCAATTTATCCCAGTCGTAGATTGAAAGTCGTGGAGAACTGCGATTTTTCCAATTTCTAATCGCTTATAACGCACAGCAATATTGATCGACTTTTACGAAACTTTGTACATGCATATAACTTACTTAGATCTGCAAACGAGACAATTCCAATTTTTATTACAGACCCTAATAAAAAAGTTAAAAACCATGTCCTTTACTATTTTCCTCGCGATTTCAATGAACACCAAGTTTTTTTAATTTTTCGTTACACATTCTATAGTAATAAATTAAGCTCTCTAAAATTCCACAGAAGATAAAGTTCTTTAATCCAATACTAAAAATCTGATACCGTTTCAAAATGTGTCCGAATATTAATGGAAGTCGCTGTATACAAAGAGAGAGGATTGCACGTAGTATCCGGCCTAAATCGTTGAAATTTCGTAGCGTTCGACGTGCACGATATCAAAAGCGGAAGATTTCCGCGCGAACTTTTCCCCGGGCAGACAGCGCCGGCTCGGAGGTACGAGTCCGGTCGGACGGAATATTGGAAACTTTATTCCCGGCTGTCAAGAGGAAGGGCGAATAACGGAGGCCGGATGGCGGCGGCCGTAAACCATGCGTCCTGTTTTCCCATTCAATAAGGGGGATGCGCAATGATTTAGGCGAGCCGGCCACCCGAAAAAGGTGCAATAAATAGGAAAAGCTTACGTGCCCGGAATCCGGTTGTACGTACGTACCTCCGCGTTGATTTCGAAGGGACGAATCACCGGCAAAGGATACTCGAAGGCGCGCGCGGCAGCCCGTCGCACGTCAGTGAAAGGAGAGAACAAAAGGGAGACGGAGTCGAGTTCGGACGTTTCCGACGGAATAGATTTTCCTTCCCAGGGGTCGTTGCCGCGTTGCACTAGGGCGGAGAGAGGGAGAAAGGGAGGATCGCGAAGGGTGGCCACCGGCCGGTCTCGATTGAACCAAGTCGTCCGAGACTTGATAAAGCACGGATGATCGCCGAAAGAGATCCCCCTTTACTTTTGTACAGCCACGAGCAAATGTACATTCTATCAAATAAAAAAACTCCCGTCATCATTCTTATCGCAAAGATAAAAGAAGTCCTTTTTATTTTCACTCATTTTTCAATACCGATATATTACTTGCATATATATTTGATATTCACTTAGCAATAATAGGCGAATGTTTAAGAACGTCGAGCAGCGAAATTTATAAGAGCGTTTCATTACACAAAAAGACTGGGAACGTGACACGGAATCGCTCTCGGCGGAGGCCGTGTCCCGGGGAACCCCGGGGAAAGGGCTGTTTTTATCAAGCGCATTATCGCCGCTGGAAATGGAAGCTGGCTTATTGGCGATTTCGACGCGATTTGAATACGACACGCGCCGCCGTTGATTGAAACGCGTGCACCGAGGAGCGACGCCGTTAGGGATTACGGAGTTTCGATTAATCGAAAGCGAAACAGCGGACGCGCGACATCCGCGCGCGCGGATCTCTGTCTTATTCTGATTCGGCGGCCGGCGGCTGTTCAAAAAGGACGGCCGCCGCAGTCGGACGGATTAAACGAGCTGATTGAATCCGCGTGAAAAAACGAATATCCCGTTACCAGGTGTCAGAAGAATTCAATTATGATATTGCATAAAGATGGGAGGAATCAGGGGGTAAACGAAGAGTCG
>SMSR01009384.1:0-15758 GCA_019453355.1 Ceratina japonica | reverse complement strand
GGTTTCATCTGAACAGACAGATCAATCAACCTGAGATAATGTCTGGCGTCTTATCCTTAATGTCGGCTTCTAACTACCCTAACGACAAGGTTGATTTGAAATATATTGAGAAGTTCACCAAGTGGTTCAAGCACGTATTTACTTTGCAAACAATTGAAAGTAACGGTAATAAAATAATAGATAAGGAGAACTTGTTGAGTGTGTTGAAAGAGAAGAAGGTTTCTTCTTATAAAGAATTGGTATTGCTGTACGTTGCTGTGCTCAGAGGTCTTGGCTTGAACTGCAGATTAGTCATTTCTCTTTATCCTCCTCATAAGGTGTTCAGCGACAGTCCTATATTTAAGATGGAGACAAAAGAGCAGGACAAGGAGAGTAAACCGAAGAGCAAACCTAGAGCACAAAGCTCAAAGAAATCGAAAGAGAAGAAGGAAGTTTCTGATAAGAAAGTCATCGAAAATAGTTCCGAAGGGCAGAAAAACGCGAAAGAGGAAGCCAAGAAAAGAGCGGCTGCGGTATTGCGGGCGAAATCGCAGAATAGTGACAGGAAGCGGAAGACTGATACTGACAAGGAATCCAAAAACGAGACAAATTCGAAAATCAAGAAGTTAGATAACAAGAATACTGAGAAGAGTGGAGAATCCGACGATCAGGAGAAGAAAGGAATTAATCTAAGGCAGTTAAGATCCAGAAAAATTAATACAGAGGAAAATAAGGCAAGCAAGTCGTCGGATTCGAAGCCTGACGGTAAAAAGTCAAAATATTATATACATGAAAGTTCTTCGGACTCCGAGGACGAATTTCAACCGAAACCAAAACGTCCCGCAAAGAAAGAGTCGAGTGAGGATAAGGAGAAAGTACCAGATACCAAGAAGGAGACCAAGAAAGACACCAAGAAGAATAACAGGAAATTGGTTTCCTCTGATAGCGAAAGCGAGGAAGGTAATCAGAAGAACAGGCAAGATATTTGGGCGGAAATCTATTTGGAATCGGAATCCAGCTGGGTCTGTGTCAGCCTGATGGACGAGAAGGTTCAATGCGTGGATCATATATACGTAAGCAGCTATTTTTAATCAAAGAAAAATCTGTATTCGTTTTTATTAAGACTATAACAATTGTATTTTAATAATTGAAGAAAAAGGCAACGAAACCTGTGTTGTACGTGGTCGCATGGAACTCGGATGGATTAATAAAAGACGTGACCAGGCGATACTGTCCTCAGTGGCTGATGGTCACGAGGAAACAGCGAGTCGACGAGAAGTGGTGGAAGGAAACTGTTTCTTACTGGAAAGAGAAAGATTCTGCCATCTCCAAAGCCGAGGACGAGATGCTCTTGGAAAGGTATACTTCAATTACTCTTAGAATATTAATAAATTCCATAAAATATAATGCAAATATGTAATTTTCTTGTAGAGAATTAGCTCAGCCGTTGCCAAAGTCGAGCGCCGCGTGCAAAGGCCACCCGCTTTACATAATTCAGAAACATTTGCTCAAATTCGAGGCACTGTACCCTCCGGATTGCGCTCCTTTGGGATACACCTCGACGGGCGATGCGATTTACTCGCGGCATTGCGTGCACACTCTTTGCTCGAGGGAGACGTGGCTGAGACAAGCCAGAGTCGTGAAACCGAAGCAAGAACCTTACAAGATCGTCAAGTCTCGCCCGAAATACGATAAAGTACCATATTTTATCAAGCATATTATTTAATAGTTTTGTCTTTATTAAATAAATTACTTATACAATGATTGTTTGAATTGATAGTTATCAGGAACGAAAGTTAGGGATCTACCGTTGGAGGTGTTTGGCGAGTGGCAAACTACAGAATACGAGCCTCCGGTTGCGAAGGATGGCATCGTCCCACGGAACGAATATGGGAACGTGGATCTCTTCAAGGCTTGCATGTTGCCGAAGGGAACTGTCCACATAAACCGTACATTTCTAATCATTCGCGATCATATCATTGCATCATTTATCGATACTCGAAGATAAGATTGCACATTTTTATGAGACGAGGACTGTTTATCGGTAACATCGTTTGATTGCAGTTCCAGGGCTGTACAGAGTCGCCAAGAAATTGAACATAGACTGCGCGCCAGCCGTGGTAGGATTCAATTTCGGCGGGATGGGCGCGGTGCCCGCGACGGAGGGTTTCGTGGTCTGCGAGGAGTACGAGGACACTTTGCGGGAAGCCTGGGAAGCCGAGCAACGGGAAGCGGCGAAGCGGGCGAGGGAGAAACGAGATAAGCGGGTTTACGGGAACTGGAAGAAACTGATCCACGGTTTGCTGATAAGAGAACGATTGGCTATCAAGTATCAGTTCCGGAAGAAGGAGTAAAATCCGTAAAAAGAAAGCTGGAGTCTCGTGTACTTTTCAATGTACGACGGGAATGATATTACTTTGATTGAAGTCTTTTAGAAGCTTTGATCTGTCGACAGGTTCAGTATTATTTATTACTTGCAAATTATTCAAGAGGCAGCTTTGTTTAGATTAACTTGTGATACTTATTCTTCCTTTGAAATTAAGGGGATGTCTACAATTTATTCCGATATTTTGATATGTACTTTATTCAAAAATTGTGACACGTTTATTTAATGTAACTATTATTTAAATTGTCTCCGCAAGATGTATATATGAACATATGTAAGTTTTGTACAACAGTTGAATAACAAATTTACATATCTTTGTAAAGGAANCGTGGTCTGCGAGGAGTACGAGGACACTTTGCGGGAAGCCTGGGAAGCCGAGCAACGGGAAGCGGCGAAGCGGGCGAGGGAGAAACGAGATAAGCGGGTTTACGGGAACTGGAAGAAACTGATCCACGGCCTGCTGATAAGAGAACGATTGGCTATCAAGTATCAGTTCCGGAAGAAGGAGTAAAATACGTGAAAAGAAAGCTGAAGTCTCGTGTACTTTTTAATGTACGACGGGAATGATATTACTTTGATTGAAGTCTTTTAGAAGCTTTGATCTGTCAACAGGTTCAGTATTATTTATTACTTGCAAATTATTCAAGAGGCAGCTTTATTTAGATTAACTTGTGATACTTATTCTTCCTTTGAAATTAAGGGGATGTTTACAATTTATTCCGATATTTTGATATGTACTTTATTCAAAAATTGCGACACGTTTATTTAATGTAACTATTATTTAAATTGTCTCCGCAAGATGTATATATGAACATATGTAAGTTTTGTACAACAGTTGAATAACAAATTTACATATCTTTGTAAAGGAATTTTTGAGTACCTCGTGGCCCTGCGAGTAGGTTCGAAGTGTATTAATCTAGTACCTGGATATCTCTTAATCGAGTAATTGATTATTATTTTGAAGAAAAATGCAAAAGAAATTTGCATCGGCCGGGAATCGAACCCGGGCCGCCCGCGTGGCAGGCGAGCATTCTACCACTGAACCACCGATGCTCATGTGATCGCTATAAAACTATTTTGGAAACAAAATCTGCAATAGAGTAATTAATTACACATCTGTTTAAAAATCAGAGTAAAGAATGACAAGAATGATCGCCAAACAAATCGTACAATTTTTTATAGAAAAGAAGAAGTGGCGTCAAACTGCGGACATTGAGAAGAATGTAAATTAAGGGTAACGTCGGAGTTAGAGTCCCTGGCATCAGGTAATTGGCAAATCGTTTAATTGGCCGATTCAAATAGCCGAAGACCGGCAGGTAGTAAAATATAGCAGCGGAGATACAGGCGGGAATGGCGAATAAAATCTAACAATATCCCAGCATCAGGGAGACGTTCGATCGACAGCGACGACTGGCGACGACCCCTTCCAATTTTAGTGTATTTTTAGCAATATTGCATGGAAAAGCGAGCCTGTCAGGTAGATAGATACCTGGCCTCTTTTATTTGGTTACCGTTGTCAGTGGCGGGCTAGCGGCAAAAATGAGTAAAGGCTGTTGGAAATTCGACGAGGAGGACCGAGGTGAGCATCATCAGAACGCGGCAGGTTATCGGCGACTGACCGCAATTGCACGTAAACAGTCGTCGTCGTGCGTTGCGTACATACGACGTGTGCGTGCGGTCTACCCTGCGGACACCGTTAACCATTATATACTTATACTACTTTATCACGTGTCGCGCGCGGATCACGTATCCGCCGGATCATTGATAACGCGGCTACTCGGAAGTTCGGATCGGTTCATTGGACACGAGATAAGTCTAGCGAATATGACATTTCACTTTGCACGATCCCGCGTCCGCTCCCGCTACTCTATCTCACATAGGATAAAGAATGCTAATGTAACACGCTCGAGAAGAAATCCCGGCTTACGAAGTATTGTAATATATACTAGGAGTGTCTAGTAAATAGTCGTCGTTATGTAGTCCCATATAGTTGTTAACGGTATTTTATTGTTGAACGATCTGGTCGAAACCGAACGAAAGACTCATTCGATTCATTTTGTAGCGCTTTACGTAGACCTCGAGGACGAGGAGACCGAGGAGGAGAGGCAGAACCATGTGTACAGCTGCTGGGACCAGACGCCCGACATACTCCTGGAGGAGATCTTCTCGTACCTGACGATACGCGAGAGGTACTACGCGTCGCTGGTATGCAGGTCGTGGTACAGGGCGTTCAAGCTGCCCAGGGTCTGGTCCACGTTCACCCTGGGCGACAACACGCTCACCAGAGGGAAATTCAACTATCACAGCGGCTGGCAATATGTACTGGATCACATGAAAACGTCGACGTGCTTGAACAAAGTCGGGAAGAACTTCAGGTCCTTGATCTTCGAGCCGATGCTGAACTTCTACAATCTGTACGAATTCATGAACATGATCTCTTGGTACGCGGAGAGGCAAGGTTCTGATAACACGTCGGTCGCGGGGGTCGGCACACATATGCGACGACTCAAGTACACGTTCCCTTGCAACATGGCAAACAGAGACGACGCGGATAATATTCGACTGTTCGGTACCGGCGGGAAACTGCTCGAGGCTTTGAAGAGGCTGATGCGGAATTTTCATAGTCTGAGATGCCTGGAGCTGATAGATCTGATGCTGGACAGCAAGGAGGCGTTGCACTTGATGGACGATATGTGCTGCAATTGCACTCAATCTATATCTAAACTCGTGTTGATTAATACTACCAGATATTATTGTCCCTTGTTGCACGTAGGAGTTTTCATCAATCTGAATGTAAGTCTGATAAGAAACGCGAGAGAAATACATTATACGAGACGGAGTATGTTCTCTAAATGTTAATTCTCTGTCCGAAGGAGTTAGTGATTAGTCCTCAGAATCTTCACGAAGACGTGATAGATCTGCTCAGTTACACGAAACTGGAACACCTCCATATCGTCCAGAATCGTTACAGCCCCAAAGACACTACGGTGACATTGGTAATAATCAATCGATCAAACTAGTACCAAATCTCGAAGTACTAACTTTGATTGATTTTTATTAATTAGCCGCGTAGAAGAGTTTGGGTGAAAATGCGAAAGAACAATCCGCGGATCAAAGTCCACTTCGAGATAGAAAGCCACAAACCGACAGACATACTTTTGCCGATTGATTTGCTAGAACACGACAGCGTACCGTGTCACAGTATCGTTTTGGATACGCCGAACACAGAGGTGAGTTTGGATTAATTCTCGAATACGAACGATTCTAATTGGAAAAATGTTTCAGATCAAGGCCTCGACGATAATGAACCACGGAATGTTTTTCCACTCGACGCTAAAGGTGTACGCGTTCAAAGGGCTGACGAGATATTTCGGACCCCGACAATTCTCGCTGAGATTGGACGAGACGCTAGTGCAATTTTGCAAGCTCTGTCCGAACCTTCACACGCTGGTATCGTTTTGTGTTTGAACGACGACGTTATTGTGACGTACTGTTAAAAATGTCCCGTAACAACACACGAGAAAAAAGACGATAACGTGTGTCGACGGCGTATTAGAAATTGTGTTCTAACTATTCCAAGTTCAATCCCACGCAAACTGCGAAGGAATTATCGGATTGTGCGCCGTTGCGTGTGGCAATAGCGTCATTCCGTTGATAGTCGAGCAAGGCGAATTATCGTAATCGACTTGGGAGCCAATCCGGTTGGAGGCGAGAATTTTACCGTGACACATTTGATAAGTTTGGCCTGGGCATTGAACGATTTTACCACGTCGCACGGATTGGTTTCCTCGCTAACGAAAATAACTAACTAAGGTCTAGCATCGCTTGACTAACGATAGAACGCTTATCTGTTCGGA
Source organism: Ceratina japonica (assembly GCA_019453355.1). Taxonomy (NCBI): domain Eukaryota; kingdom Metazoa; phylum Arthropoda; class Insecta; order Hymenoptera; family Apidae; genus Ceratina; species Ceratina japonica. The sequence continues at coordinate 9,536 of SMSR01009384.1, read as the reverse complement.
AAGCGGGGGTAGCCCACGATTCTATATTTAAGAATTTTCTCTCGCACAGATGATACGGGATAAGATATCGACCGCAACAATCTTAGTGATCGTCACCACGGCTAAGAACTTGCGTTGCCTCTACGTGAGGCGACAATCGGTGCTGAAGAAATACGACGGCGACTGGGCGAGACTTCTGAACTGGTCGCCGGAGCACTGCAAATGGTTCAAAGAGACTAGCCTTAGCTACGAGAAAACCGAGAAGGAGGTCTCGAGAATACTGAATTACAGGTGGCAAATGTTGACCGAGAGAGAGTTCAGGGATCAGGCAGTGGAGTTACACGTATAATCGAAAATATATCCTTAAGAGAAGAGACGGAGGGAGAAATATTTTGTACCAAAGAGATTTGTGTTAATGTAAACACGTTTGCACTGTTCAACATAGCTGTGATGGTATAAATAAGAGATAATATACTATTTTACTGGAATCAATTTTATTGTTACAAGTTGGATTGTTTGTGTACAATCGTGAAACGCATATAATAAAACGAGAAGCTGCAAGATTATTTCCGGTTTATTATATCACGTGATAAATATATACGATGAAGAGCCCCTACACTACGTCATAATTTATGTCATTATGTACAGTGCTTGTATATTTTATCCGTGTATGGATTCTTGTTTGAATTATTTAAATATAGATATTCACTTCTACTATATAAGGGTTATCAAATATCTTCTACGGTACACGTTAAATTAGTTAAAACATCAATAATATATAGTTCGATCATTAAAATCGTTAAGGGAGCTTTCTTTTACAGTGCCGTCAGTGCTAAAAACCATACTCCACAGAATATCAATCGGCAGAAACGGTAATGATCGATTACCAAACACTTGTCGTATATACATAGTTCGATGTCGTATATACAAAACGTGAAAGTAAAATTCTACAACACTTTCGACTACCATCATATTAAACTAGGAACCAATTTTTCTATCCGACCGATCAACGAAATCTGAAAACGATGCAGCGTCCGTCGTTTCATATACAATTTAAAACCGTCGCGCGGGGTGTACAATTAAATATCTCTTCAGTTCGCGGAGCAAATAAAAAATTTCATACAGTTGCATTTTTTTCTTATTTTTTAAGAAACAAATTATTATTACTATTAACGGTATAAAAGAAGAAAGCTAAAGAATCACGATACCAAGGATGCCGCTCGTTTGTCCCGATTCTTGTTGCGCTGGATAGTGCGCGCCTTGAATGCAGCCGCGTTCATCAGCGTCTATAACAGAACGCAGAAACGCGCAGTGAAAATATCGTTACTTGGACCGCGCGGTCAATTTAGTAACAAAGACAACTTACTCTTTCCAGTTTGCTCGACTTCTGCTGTTTCGGGGTAATCGGTAATACTTTGTTGCCAAGGTCGAATATTTCGCGCAGCAGCTGGTTCTCCGCGAGGTGAATATTTATACCGGGACCGAGCAGTCTGCAGCAGGCGTTGTATTGAGTACGCGCACACCATCCCTCTAAATATAGAATCTCTTGGCCGAATTTCACATGCATTTCTGGTATTACGTCTTCCTAAAACCAATCAAATCGGAACACTATTAGTACGTACGTCCTTACGTTAAATTCCAACGCACCGACGACGACTACCTCTATATAACGAAGTATATCCCGGAAATTGGCTCTCTGCTGTCTGCGGTCCTTCTTCGCCCTGTACTTGTTGGAATCCGTGGCGAGGTCCTTCAATACGTCGATCAGATCCAGCGACCATTCCTGTTCGTAATCGCAGGAGTAATCCCGGCCCAGCTCGAATATCACAGACAACGCTTCTCCGGCTGACAACCTTATGTCCAAATGCGGCGACTCAAGCAATTCGCTCAATTTGTTCAGGGACCTGGAACGAGACAATCGATAAGGATCCATTCCGCTGACACATCGTTCCTGCTCGATGCTTACGGCATGGAACCATGGACTCCGTCGCTGCTGATCAAGTTGTTGATGTCCACCGGCGTCATCATGGTCAACAGGAGCGTCCACGAAGAAATCGCGGCCGTGTGCAACGCCGCGATCTCCGGAGAGATGGTCGCCATAGCACCGTTACCCTTGAAGAAGGAGCCGGAAAATATACTGGACAGCAGTTGCATGATCTCGATGGTGTCGATCGCGTCGTTGCCCGACAGGAACTGGTTCATGCTCAAGGCCCAACAGCACTGTGAGAAAAGTAATTATTATTTATTAGCCAAAACACCTGTTCTCTTTATGATTTACCTCAGCTCGTGCTTGAGTAGAAGCCGACACGTCGTTGACGATGAGCGTCAGGATGTTTTTCAGATCCTTGCAGATGGTCTTCGCGCTGTTGAACGCGCCCAATTGTACGCAGAGCAGAGTGCTGAGCCTAGCTGCCATCGACTGTTCCTCACTGCGGCCCTTCTTCAATCCCCTTTCCACGGAATCGCTGATGGTCATTTTCCTGTCCTCGACGAAGTCCGGCACGTACTTAAAGGCGAACAACTTCTCGATCCCGTTGAAGCACATCACCCTGCCCTTCGCGCTCTTCTGCGTCAGCCCGTCGATGGCGTCCCTCAGCTTCTCCTCGAACGCCTCCTGCGGCGACCACTCGTCCATCTCATTCTCGTTCACATCCTCCGCCAAGCTACGGTTGTCGGACTGGCTGCTGGACACGCTGCACGCGTCATTGTTGACGGAATCCTCGTCTGATGTTACTTCAACTTTCTTTCCACCCTGACCTGTGGACAGCGTTCAAAATGTAAGGGACGGCTCGTTCTCTCATAATACACGACGTTAAATCGGATTCGATCGCAAACGACCGGTGATCCATGAGCGTTATGTAACGAGCTGTTTGTATTTAATCCGCACAATGAAAGGTGCGACAGTTGTTGAAAGTGAATGTCACGTTACATAATGCGAATTCGGAACAGCTGTTACCTATAATTAATCGTAACACGCGCGACGTATCTAATCTCGGTTCCAGGAAGCTTCTCGTAATTTGTATTCCGCATGTCGTTTTCAATGTTGAGAATGTGGCAAAAACAAATTATTGCGACACGCGACACGCGCACAAAGGTATTCGAAAACGCGTGCGACGATAAAAAACTTTCCATAAAGGAACGCGCTCGATAATTCATCATGCGAACGTTCGCCTATTTACGTGCTTGCAAAATCGATTTTCGTTCACGGGGAAACAAAGGTGAGACGAAATATCAATGTTTGCGGTTCGAGGAAAAAGTAATATCGTCCCGACGATCGATCGATGATAAACAATCGTTTCGGAGCGGCGATCTAAAATTAGCGACGGTGATTCAGAGAAAAGAGCTCTTTGGAAAATTACGATTCATGGTCCTAACCCTGTTTGCTCCGAACAAGCGAGGAGCGATTGATCCGACGGGATTTCAGCGTCGGGAACGGAATCAGGACGCTGGTCATCGTTTCGTGAATCGATTCAAGTAATTGACTTGATTTGATTAACAAAGGATTTAATCGTCTCCTTTCGCGGAGATCAGGAGGAACCCATGTGGCAGAAGCATGCGAGTCACATGGGAATTGCCGTCGCGACGTTATGTCCTCGTTACACGCCAGAAATTTGATAGATCGATAAACATTTTCGGGCCCCTGAAACCAGGTAACGGTTACGCGTGTTACGAAGTTTAGGGGAATCGCGATAATTGACAATCTCGTTTCCGACCAAGGACGAAGTAAATAAGATTTAAAGGGTATGAGTCACCGCGAGGGAATGTCGATAATTCGATGAAGAACAATAAGCGCGTGCTCGACCGAAGACACTTCTCGTCGATAACAGCCGAGGAATGCGGATTTTTGGCGAACAGTTTTTGATGATCCCGCTGTGGGAGGTGAGGGATGAAATGAATAAACATGCGATCCACGAGGGAAATTGAAAAAATCGTACCGGACTTTCCTCTCCTGCCTCCTTTGCCTGGCATCGTTCTCGACCTTCCTTATTGCACAATTGATACTAAGATAAATACTCGATCAAGAGGGTAAATGTCTCGCACTATTAATTTTCTTTCGTATACTGAATACACTGCATGAATTTTTAATTAGAATCTGATAAAAACTCATTAACATGTTAGCGAACTGTTCAAAACATACACGTCGAGACAGCCTGCGATGGGCTTTCTCAAGTGCACTGCCTTTCACGATGGATCGCGAATCTACCGGAACCTCGGCGAACCTACCCGAAGGCTCGACTGCGTCTGCGCGAGCTCTCCACCATTCAACGCTCTGCGTTCGGGATCTATAGAGGAATTCGCCAATGAACGAACGGCGAACGAAGCAGAATGCGAAAGTTACACCGGAGAACGTTTCCCATTCGTCCTCGTGGTTAATGGATTGCGGGGGCGCGCGCAGACGCGCGAAACGAAGAAACAAAGACAGAACGGTAAAACACGTGTTTGGGAGTTTCGTTTCGTATCAGGCACAGTGCTTTCTCTTGTTCGGACAGGCTTCGACAGGATCGACGACCGTTAGAAACAGAAGAGGACGATTCGGAGGACAATTCTCGGCATCGATTCATCGCTTCGATCTCAGGTATGAAAATCTTGGTATCGACGAGGTGAAGGGATCCAGAAATCGAGTTTGTGGTGTTCGTAGTTTGTTCTGTATTTTTCGAATATAAAAAACGATTCAGAATGATACATTTTTGGACTCATTGTCAGCAATGAAGTAGTAGTGAGGGCGTAACCTTAAATACAATCGCGAACAAATTAGGTACAACGTATCAGATATTTGAGGTGAACGATGACTGCGATCGTCGCGAGACTTACCAGTACGTATAATTCACGGTATATACTTATATTACAAATTTGTTCGTAAGAATTCGTATCGCTATAGTACAAAATTGAACATATCCCAAGTTTGGCAAAAGTGACGAGATTTATATTTAGCTGCAGCTCGTGCGTCGGCCATTTGCAAACGAACATCAATCAGTCTGTCTGTAAAAGCACCTGTACAAAAATTTTCTTCATTCTCTCTATGACGAAAAACAGAATATTTCCTCGCCGTTCAGTTTGGATATGTCACGTTTACTTTCAACGGTATCACGTTGGGTCGCGCTACACGCCGGACTGATAATTCGTACTCGTAGAAAAAGAATTTTTTAGTTGAAAATTGCGTCTCTTTGTACAATAACGTTTATTGAATTAGATATCTCGGCAACGATAGTAACGCCATAGCCATTACGCTGAATAAACTGACCGACTGCGAGTTAACGGACGCAGAGCTGGCGTTGGACGTGAAATTCTTGCACGGCGTCACTCGTCGAATATAATTAAATATCGAGTCGACGATGTTCGCTGGCGTCGGGTCCGAACATTTCTCCAATTCCCTCACGGCGCACGCCTGAAGAACGGACATGTCCCTGGAAACAAAATTTCCGGTTAGTCTCACATCAAGTTTTTTTGACTCGTTATCGCGTTGACATTAAAATATGCGATGACCCTTACGCGCATTCCTTAGCTCCGAGAACGAGAGGAAAAACGGTTCCCAAGTTGGACAGAGAGTCCACGGTAGGATTCTGCGGCGCGTAGCTGGAGAACGTGGAGTTGGCGCAGTCTTGGAGTTGCTGCTGCTTCGACTGCAGGCACTCGGGCCCGTTCGCAGATATAAAAACTAAAAAGTACACGGAGAGTGTTATTAATCAACCGCAGCGTTAGAGGATTACGTTAATCTGATAAATTAGATACGCACGTGCAATACGGTCGCCTTCCTTGTAGCAGACGAACTTCAACAGAGAGTCGGTGATATTTCGCATGATCTTCGTCATCTCCTTCTCCTCCTCTTCGAGGCACGGTTCCAGAGCCCTCGTAAAATTGTTCACGCAGTTCTGCAGGGTAGGCGTTTTCCGGCAGTAGTTTTTGAACACCACGTCCAGGTCGCCCGTAGGCTTGTACTTCTCCATTTCTTGTTGCAGCTTGGTCACGTTGACGAACGAGCTGATGCACTGCTCCAAGTCGTTCATAGAGTCCCTCGTCCGCTCGAACGCCCCGGGGTTTCCGTTCTTCTCGCACTTCTGCTTTAACCCGTCCTTCAGCATGGTGGCCAGGGACATGTTCGAGGTGATCTCGAGCAGATCGCTCGCCCCGGACACGTTCAGGCTCTTTAGATCGATTACGTCGGAGACCTTGTTCAGCACGTCTTCCGCGGTCGGGTTCTCCTGCGAGTTAGTATGCGCGAGGAATCCTAACGCAAAAAACGAATTAACATTAATAATCTATCTCCATAATTCTCTTTTTATGAGAAGTCGTAGTATTCTGCTTCTTTTTATGCTATGTAAATGACGAGAAATAATGAGCGCGTAGCTCTTGACGAGATTCATTTTGTGACAAATTAAGAATCGATAGCCCCGCGCCGTCCGTAATCTTATTCTCCTATTTCCTGCTGAAACAGGAAGTAAGCACGTCATTCTCGCGTGGACTTTGCCGCCAAGACGTGTAACCGCAAATCATTATTTTTCTTCTTCTTCTTCAACTATTATTGATATATAAGAACAACGACGCGACATGAAATAGCAATTTAAAGTAGGTGACTAGTTGTACATTTACAAGCTGATTAGTTATCTAACAGGGTAATGAATGAGGAGAACATTCATTTTTAAGAACGTTTACGTTAACTAATTATACGCTGACGGCAAACGGTGTTTAAAATGTTTCAGCCGACGTAGCGGGAAAGGTACTCGACGTATTCGTCGGGGGTATAGATTTCTTATTGTTTTTCCGCGTACGCTTTTGTGTAGAAAAGATTCGGTGCGGATTCGTGGAGTACAAAGTGCGCGAGTTGAATCAACGTGCAATCTGTGCATTCGTCACGCACACGTGTTTGTCATAACGATAATCAGTTTCCCGGTGCGTATATAGGAAGATGGAACCAACTGTTCTTTACCCCGACGGCCCGGCCGATAATCGGTTATTGCAATCGAACGTTTACGTTCATTAAGAAGCGAAGTGTACATCGGCAGGTTTCAAGACCAGCGCTGGACGCGTCGCTATCGATCGCGGGCATCGATCGAAGGTCGTTCATTGATCGGCAAACTCGAGGCTTGATCGGGTGTAATGGCAGGGTCGCGGCATGTGCAAACAATTGAACAATAACGGCGGTACAAACGTGATCCGATCGGCAAACACCGTGTAATTACCGCACGTCTCGAGCGAACGTAACGAGCCGTCTGTGACATCTAACCTCGCCTACGTCGATAAGACCACTTCTCTAATATCAGCCAGCGAGAGGGAAAAATAAGGTAAAAAAAGAAACGTCCGTCCGTAAGCATGATACGGCACGATTCCGTGATCGTTTCGCGCGTGCATCGCCGCGTCTCACGCATATTTTTTTCACCTTCCGACGCACGATGACAATCGCGCTCTCGGGGAATCGGAACAGGGCCACGGTTTTCGTCCACTTACCGCATAGGAACACGACGGCCGTGACGGTGATCGCGTTGCTCATGTCGTTAAAGGTACAGGCTCACTAATAATATAATTGTTAACGCAGAAAGAGTACGAGGTAAACGTTGCTAGGTGGGAATGCACCTTCAGCCGAGCATCCCCGTTAACGTGTCACCGTGTGATATAAAGTAAAGGCCGCGGTCGCTCTCTCACTGCCACTGTTTACGAAAGTCGTGGTGCACCGGTCCGTCAGTAGTATCGGTGAAAGGTAGAGGTGCAGACGTCGTCTGTTGAGAACGCGACGATGCACACGGCACGGAGATATTCGTTCTTGGCCGAGGGACAGCCCGATACTGAGCCGGGGAGCGCGTGCGCTCCGCTTATATAAAACCCGATACTTTACACTCCACCGCCGTTCCTCCTAATCCGATTTCACGTTTGTTATTACAAAACGTTGATCGTTTGTACGCTCACACTTCCCATGTTTTTCAGTACCCGAGAAGAACTTTGGTCCGTTTACCCGCGTCAATCTTTTCTGCGATCGACTCGATTTTTTTTTAGCTTTCGTCTCTTCTTCTTTCTCTTCTTCTGGCTGTGGAAAATATTTATATCGCGTCCGAAGGTGTCAATGGATTCGTACTTGAACGTCTTCCACGTGTTTTACATGCATAGCTTTGTAATGAGACTTGAACTAATTCCATTTGATTTCAATATTAAAAGTAGGATCTCAATTCTTCGGTAGTATAGTGGTCAGTATCCCCGCCTGTCACGCGGGAGACCGGGGTTCGATTCCCCGCCGGAGAGACTTCATTTTTGCATCCCTTGCTGCCACCGAATCTTTGTATTCTTTTGCCTGAGCCCGTGGAAATAAACTACATTTTGACATGTTTTAGGATGCCGTCCTCGAGACAAGGGCTTCATTGTGAACGCCCTGACTCATTCCTTATGAATCCGTGGTTCTGGGAAGTTAAGGACGCCGATAATCCCTTTATGAAGCCTGTGCTAAACAAAGTTCACCGTGAAAATATCTGCGCATCGTCGGACATCGTTCAGACCAGATTTCTAACACGTATCTGCATACTCATCCGAGATGCTGTCACGATTTATAAAGGTCATGGATGAACCCAAACAAGGACGTGAGAGATCAACGCTTATCGGAATCTGTGAGGTATTTAACATAGTATGCTAAGCGTTTTTATGAAGCGCACGTGGTGCGAACGGTGCATATTTCTGCCCGATGAACGGTCACAATAGGATCGTGAAATAAGTGGCTCGGGTCGAATTTCAAGTACAAGACGTCACCGGCAGGGGAAATATCTTCTATAAGTCAGAAACTTGCTGGCACGTGTTCTCCTTTTTAAATATACGTGCTGATTACTCGGCCTCTCCATGTACAAAGTAATATAACAGTGTACAAACGTTAGCTGTTACACTTCTAGTTTTAATCTCAAGCACGTAATGCTACTCGGATTTCGATTTCTTATCAATTCGATTCAGAGTTCTACCTATTGTATGTTATAGTTTGGCGCCCGACGAAATGCCACTACTGCTGGTAAACAGTAAAATCGAACAGAAATTTCATTGTGTCTCTGTGTTAAAAATAGACTTCTTATTTTCCAAGGTAATGAATGATCGAGAAGCGAATGAGCGTTAGACAGAGCGAGAAAGATATAAATAAAACACATATGTGCGTAAGCAAGCTTTGAACGTTAGACGACCGAGCGGCTGAGCCGTAGACGACCAGTGGGAGTCCTCGTGTCAGAGCTTGACAAATGATTCAGAGTAGATTAAGATATCGCAGGCTGGAAACAGGCAGTGAAACGGTCATTGATAAGCATTTGTTTCGACGGCAGATCGTTAAAGTTATCGTCTATCCAAAAGCCCGCATCGCATTTGCCGTTTTCCTGCGGTAGAAATTTTCAATTGTGACAACAGTGNGCGAGGATGGTGTTTAACGTTGTAAACGCCTTTCAAATCGTCGATCGTGATCACCCCGTCGCCGGTTTTATCCAATTTACTGAACGCCTGATGCACTATACTTTTGCGGCTCTCAGGCATCGGCGGCTGAACGACGAATTCGAATCAATTATTCAGTAACGAGAATATCGTGCGACTTACTCTCAAGCCGATGA
>SMSR01009383.1:0-35866 GCA_019453355.1 Ceratina japonica | reverse complement strand
TTCAATTAAAATTTTATATACGCGTGAATAATTTTCTGTTTAAATTAAAATATACAATATGCGCCAGTCATTCCGTGCTTATTTAGTTTATGACAGGTGAATGAATTAATCGTACTGATCTTCATAACTGAATGCTTTATAAGCGGAAAAAGAACGAACTGATTTCGCTGGTTAAAACGTTCCCGAGTGAAATATTCCCGGGTCTCTCTCTGATATAATTAGTTTCTCGATAAAACGAAGGAAACAAATGGGACGCCTTTTTGAATTTACATCAGCCGGTGGCATATTTTTCTGACTCTCGTTTGCAGCAAGGCGATCCCGCGAAATCGTAACTCTTACCGGTGGATCCCCGAGGGATAAATTGTCTAACCCTTGGAACCTCGTTCCGTAGTCCGCTTACTAACATATTGGCAAATTCGAATCGGTTAGGTGTTCGATCCCGAAAATTTGCATTTCCCTTCTTTCCCTTTGTTCCGTCGAAGATGGTGATGTAACGATTCTTCCGAGGGCGAATATCGAGCGAGGAGCGATAAAGGAGGGGGGAGGGCCGCCCCATTGAATTTTCGAGGACCGCTTAAGCGACCCCGAAACGAAATTCGCGGTGCACAATAGATATAATATGCATTGCGTTCAGCGCACTTACGTGTACGCGCTGTAAATTCCGTCGCGAACGGATCTGCGAGCAATTTGGTGGTCGGACTTCGCGACTTCAAGTTGCCAACAACGGGGGGTGAAAGTTGAGTGCGTCGCGAAATGACTGAGGTCTTAATAAGCCGGCTAATCGCGGCAATTCGCTGACTATCTCTGCTGCATAATCATAACTTGTTTCGCGCTTACCAAGAAAAGACTAAATCGTCCATTTGATTAATTTCGATGAAATTCATGCGATAGGCAAATTCTGATTCATAATTCTTGCGTTCTATAAGCGACGTATTTATTGAATGAAAGTTCGAACTTTTTTGGGAAGCCGATGAACGACGGCCGTGATCGTATCGGGTCTCGGCTTAACGGGTTTAGGTCGGTGGAAGCTGTTTAAAAATATAACCAGCCGGCTGATGGCATTAGCGGTCTAGTCGCGGGACGATACGAGCCGTGCGAAACGAAATTACTTCGGCCGTTGGTCCGACATGCTTATGGATAACAGGCTGTCAACGTGCGAACCGTGTGTGCGGTGCGGTGTTCCGGCTCCAGCTGGGGACACATTGTCACAAAAGAGACGCGCGGCCGCGCGCGAACGAGTTAACGCAGCCAGAACGATTATCGACAGATCCTCTGAAAACAACTTCGAACCGTGTACCGGCTCGCGACTCCGTTCCATTAACGCTGATTGCCGTAACGAGATCTTTGAAAGAATTCCCGGCCCCCGTTTAGCGCGGGACAATAACATAATTGGTGATCAACGATCGCCGCCGGAATATTTAATTATCAATCGCAATTAAAATTTTCCCTCGACCGGCGTACAATTCTCCAGCATTTTAAAGTAGGTCGAGAATTAAATTGGCTATTTAATTTTCAATTGGGTTAACAATCGACCATCGAATTGTCATTATTTTCTGACGAGCCGAAGGCCGGGGCGGAAGTGGAGAAAAACTCTAGTAATTGATTCCCAAACGCATCCATCTCTTTCACAATTTCGTTTTTAACTACACGTGATAACCGGCGTGTTAATTAATCTTCCCTGTGCTTTACGTAAACTCTTGCCGCCGCCGCTTTTTCAGGTCTCGCAGAAGGGTAGCTGAAGTGAAGGGTTCTTAAACCACCCTCCTTTAAGGTGGGACATAATGAAGTAAACTGTGAACCGTGGAGGCTGGCTCGTATTCTTCGCAAATCGATGCCCGCTTTGCAGCTGGATTTCTTGCCCCGATAATTTTCAAAGGACCACGTCCGCTGAGTTTCATTCTAATTGTAATNCCCTCCTTTAAGGTGGGACATAATGAAGTAAACTGTGAACCGTGGAGGCTGGCTCGTATTCTTCGCAAATCGATGCCCGCTTTGCAGCTGGATTTCTTGCCCCGATAATTTTCAAAGGACCACGTCCGCTGAGTTTCATTCTAATTGTAATTGAAAATTAAATTTCATATACCGTTTGCATTTCGCGTTCAATTATTTCGGTGTAAAAGTATCGCAAGATCGGGATATCAAGAAAATCTGATTCGCGTTCCTAGAAAATTAATCTGTTAAGGAGATAAAATCTTATATAATAGATGCTTGATTCTACAGAATGGTATTTTCTCGTCCGTTCGCGAACGAACTTTGCACCACCTGTTACGGCGCTGCTGCCTGTTTAAATAACGTACGTCGGTGTGAAGCATGTTTGACCGCGGCTCGCGAGCATTGAAAGCGGGCTACCGCGGCGCCGTCCATAAAAGCGCACACATATTACGTAATTCCCGGCGCATCGCACGGTAAACATCCCGACTTAAGTACGTATTCAAAAGGAAGCGAACCGGAAGCCTCCGTTTAGGCTAGCTCCTGTGTATGCATTTAAGGCGATCGTAAACTGTACGTAACAACGGCCCCCCGTTACGTTTCGCAGCTTCCATCTGACTGAATGCAATGGTAGAAGAAGGTATTGATGTGGACTTACACTTCGAGCTCTTTGACCAGATTATACAAACTGTGCAACATATTGAACTGAAACTGAAAGTGTAGGAATTGCGAAATAAGCTGCTTGTTGATAATAAACGATTTAATGAAATAACACATGAATTATTTTTCAATTGCATTTAATTAGTGATAATAGTATAATCATCGAGGAGAGATTACTTAGGGGCCATCCGTAAATTACGTCACACGAATTTCATGATTTTTGGAGCCCCCCTGTCCTTGTCACAGGTACACTGTTAAAAATATCATTAAATCACTTTTCATGAAAAATAATACATTAAATTTAAGTTTTTCTTATATTAAACACATATTAATGCAACTTTACCATAAAATTAATGAATTTTCAAAAAAATTTAATGAACTTTGAGAAAATGTAATGAATTTTGAAGAGAATTTAATGTGCCGTTCATGAAAATTGGTGTTCCGCAATGAATATTTAATAACATTTTTCATTAAACTTAATAAAAAAATACATGAATATTGCTTGATGCATTTCTTCATCAAATCCAATGAAAAAGTTTTAACAATGTAGTCACATTTGTGTGACCCCTTCCCATTGATGTGATGTGATATTAAATTAAAATTTGACGTTAGAGTTGAAGTTTAGAGTTTTAATACTTCAGATTTATACACGTGACGTCACGAAGCTCATGACTCGACCCCCCTTGTCGTACGGTATTACACTTTATTGACCTTCTTCCTTTAATGTGTGACGTAGTTTATGGATGACCCCTTATGGGACTTCGTATCGTATGAAAAAGTCGAGAATTTTTGGCATATTTTATTATTTAAGATACTGAGAGTCTTATATCGTAGCTCTTCACTTGGTACCGTTTATAAAGATCAAACTTTGAAAACGCTACCGGCCCAGATCTCACTGCGTGGAGATAATTACGCTTGAGACCTGAGCAATAGACAATACCCGCTTCCCATATAAATTACTTCTCTATTATATGAAGCGAATATCGGAGGAGATTTTATACGATTTAATAGATTCGAAATAAATGAAACTGATTTCAATAGCATTTCGGTCAGTCAATGTTATATTTTCGGGTTCGGCAGTTTCATCAAATGAAGTAATATGTAATTGCTGCTTCCGATCATGTTTGATCAAGGATTGGGAAATGAAAATGCCAACATTCCTTTCCATTAATTTATTAATTAATTATACGTTTCTATAATAAATTAGATGAAATTTATTTCAATAGAAGTCCGTTCAGACTTTCTCCTTCCTGTTCGATAGTTTCACCGAATGAAGCAACATACAGGGTGAGACGATAATTATTAGCACCTTAGTCATACGAAGTATTTTGCGAATATTACATTCAAATAAATTCCATGCTTTTCATATTTCACTTCACCCAGAATTACATAGGGACGTTTTTCAAAATCGTGTAAATTTTTATGAATGGGATCATTTTAAAGGTCATTGCATTCATCTTGAAATACTCAGAATGTAAGTAAAAAAACATATCGTTCCATTTAAAAAAAATGGAGGCGAGCTTCAAATGCCCTAAGTACCTCCACTTGCAAAAATACTATAATCGCCACCGGATGGACCACTTTGTACTGTTCAATTTTAAATTAATTAAAAAATTTAGCAAATATTTCTGTGGAAGTTACAGTTTCGGAGATATCTGAGGCGCTAATAGTTATTGCCCCACCCTGTATAATTGCTGCTTTCGATCATATTTGGTCAAGGATTGCGAAATAAAGAGACCAATATTCCTTTCCATTAATTTATTAATCAAAGTACATACAATAAATTTGATTCGAAACTGATGATATCGATTTCAACCGAATAGAGTAATACGAGTAGCCGCTAGTAATCTCTTCAGCTCGATGGGGCTCTAGATAATGGAATAAAAGAAAAAAGGATATATTCTAACAAGAAAGTTGCGTAGAGAAGCGAGGAAGCAGATGATAATAGAAAGACAGAGAGGGCCCAGTGTCTTAGATGGCAGATAGCGGTTTTATGGAAATTCTTCGCGGTCGAGAGCACGCCTAATGCTCTGAATAATATCCCGCGGCTAAAATAGGCGCGCGGCTCCCAGCTCGCGCGATAATTGATGATCTTTTTATTCTGCCTGCACGATGCACCTTATTACGCGCCGCGCCTTTACCTTTCGGTCAGATTGCAGCAGCCTCGGCTTTATTTCAACGCGGCTTATTTATCTTCCAGCCCCTTCCCGTCCGCAGCGCTACCCGTTCAGCCTCTCGCGCCCGCTTCCCACCCGGTTATTCGCCGCAGATTCGGTTTGTATATTACCGGCCCCCCGTCTTGAGAAATCCGTGCGATTTCCATTTCGACGTAAGCAGCTGCTGTTGAATATTTTCATACGTCGCTTAATAATTCTCCGGCGATCCTTGTTCCGCGATTGCCCGACCCTCCCCTCGTATATTTACGAGCGGAGCCGCGACTCGTCGCTGAATTCTCGTTTATGCGAGATTTTCTCTGAAACTTACGACGTCGACGGCGACGAGTTCCGGACCCTTGATATTGATTCTAGCAAAAATGTCTCCCTTTGAACGGGACTCCACAAAGTATTAAATAACGAATAACGAAAATGTGATCTTTATTAATTTACAGACGTCGCCGGGAGCAGAAAGGTTGCATCGAGCGTGAAAAGTTGAATTCCGTTCGCCGCGTAATTGGCGAGGCGTGAGCCCTCGGAACGGACGGCTGCTCGTCGTCACGTTTACCGGGAAAATAGCAGTCGCGTTACAGCGGCGAAAACCGTGCTGGCGAACATATTTTTCCGGCGAGTTTCTCGGTAGAACGTCAAAGCGCGATTCTTATTCTTTGCCGGAAGTCAGCCGGATTTATCGCACGTACAGCGCAAAGTGCACGAAGCCGGTTCGATCTTGGCTTCCCTTTACCGGCTGAACTGTCGTTGCCTGACTCGCGAAACAAACGTCTCGTACATCAAGGATCTCCTAGCCCCGAGCGCTCCTACCCACAGAAATCCGTTTCCCTTTCCTATTTGCACAACTCTTGTGCTCCCTCGACCCTCGCCACCTACCCGCGACCCCCCGCCCTCGCCGCCCCTTTCCTTCCCTTCGTCTCTCTCGTTCGCTTTGTCCCGCTGATCTCGTTTGTCGCTCTTTTTCCGTCCGCGCGGCGCGCGGCACCCCGCTCTCCCGGCTCTCTTCGTCCTCTGCGGCTTTTCGCGGGAGGAACACAAGTCCTCGAAAGTTTTATTATTGCCCGGAGGGTATCACTGCCAGACAACTAGGTACAAAAGAGCCTCTCGTGTACGTTCCTACTCGAATACGGCCAGCTAAGATTACGTTAATACACTTAAACGTGCGGATCTGAATGCTGTACGTCTCGTCTGGCGCTGCCCTCTTCCCCTTTGATGAACTCGGGCAAAGGTTCCCCCCCCGGTAACTTGGTCTTGAAGCGTGACTCAGGAATTAATCGGCGCTGGGTATCACACTCTACTACGTTACTGGGTGTACATTTATCATTTATCACTCGTACGTTAAGCGCGCTATCATTTATGAACGTATATTACTTCGGAATAAAGAAGTATCGCGGCGTGTGAGTTTTATTTATAAGTTAATGCGAAATATTTGAAGCCTCTGATTTTATTCACGCCGAAATACGAGGATAAATTCGATTAATAATCTCCTATAATGAATTCATGTGTAGCCTGGACTGATGAAATCATTAAGCATCGGGTTATTGCACGTGGTACGTTGTTGGCTTACCCTGGATTATTGGATGGTAATGTTTGATACACGTATTGTGCGCGATACATGGGATTCTACTGAATAAGTAATTGCGAGACGGTTTAGAATCAAAGTTGGCCGGGGGATAATGGCAGTCGGATGTTTTCACAGGCACTAACTTTAAAGAATAATGTTTGCCCAACACGTTTGTAAAACTTCCCTCCGGCTAAACTTTTTCGAATTTTCATGCTTTCGAGGGGAACTTCGCTTACTTTTAAACTGACTTTGTAACACGCGTGTTCTTGCGGAATAGTCAAGTGTACCCGCATGGTGTAACTTGAAACCCGCATTTAACCGTTTCCGCGCAGCTATCCACCGCGTTCCTAATTAAACAGAATGGAAACGCAGGATAATTGCATTAAACCTGTCGTCTTATACCGACACTGCTCTGTTATTAACAAAAAAGAAATTCAATATAATTTCGTGTATAAGAATTAAATATTTTTTATACTTGTGTTATAATCACGTCGATTGCTAGGAGATTTAGATTGGAATTTATAGTCGTCTCTCAGCTCTCAAGTGCTTGTTGTATATTTATGTGCTTCTTGATACATAATTGATGAAAATTGAGGATATATTCTTAGACGTCTCATTTCATCGTTTATTAACGCTTTTTAAAGTTTTATTGTGGTCGGTTTACTTACTGTAATAAAATTGTAAGGAGTATTAATCAATAGTGAAATAAAATGTTGTGATCTAGTCTATAGTTCTTCTCTGAAGAGTTGAACTTCGGAAACTGGGATTAGTCATTCGGTCAAGGGACGCGAAATAAAAATGCCAAAATTCATTCAAATTTTCATTTACACAAATTTCTGATGAGAATTCATCGCAAAAGTATAAGTGTAAAGAAGTGAGAGGATTTAAACAGCTGGATAAGCTGAAATCCTGTACTTCGAAAAAGAAATTCAATATAATTTTACGGGTAAGAATTTTTTTATACTTCTGTTATTATCACATCGATTGATAGGAAATTTAGATTGTAATTTATAGTCGTTTCTCAGCTTTCAAGTGCTTGTTGCATATTTATGTGCTTCTTGATACATAATTGATGAAAATTGAGGATATATTCTTAAGTATCTCATTTCATTGTTAATTAACTTTTCAAAGTTTTATTGTGGTTGTTTTAGTCACTGTAATAAAATTGTAAGGAGTATTAATTAATAGTGAAGTAAAATGTTTAAGAATATTCTCGATTTTCATCAATTATGTACCACGAACAATCAATTGAGAACCGAGAAACGAATATAAATTCCTTATTATAAAAATTACTGATTACCGATATTCGTTTGTCGAGAACAAACTATTTACTATGGTAACTATTTGTCGATTGTATAAAAGGCAATGAAACCAGCAGCGGTTAATTTCGCGTTACGAGATCGAACGTATACTCGTGTAAGAGAGTCAGATGTAATGAATAGAAGCGTTCGCTTGCGATGCACTCGAACGTTCACTTTAACCAATAAAGGAAGACGAATGATCCTTAATGTCAGATCTGTTGTTTGCGTCTGGAAATGAAGCGAGCGCGGGGCTCCTAGTAATTATTTTTTATCGATCACTCCCGCGGAGCATCGAATGGGTTCGCCAGAGAAAATGAAGGTACCGGTTGAAAATTTATGGACCATCGACTGATGGAGGACTCATGTTTTATGAATGATCGGAGCCAGGTACGATGCGATGCAGCAGCCAGCATCCGACGTCCCCGTTGCCGTTGCTTCGTCGTTACGAATGAACGGCGAAAACTCGGCGAATGCTTCCGCGGATCACTTTGTAACGTATCCCCCACGAAGGGTTCGATCGGCTGGCTGGCTGGGGTAATTTATATCGGCGGATGGGACGACGCCGAATTTATTCTCTATCATTCGCCGAAGGGGCGGTCGCCTTATTTTCATTTAAATAACGTGGACGCTAAGTGCGTTCGATTCCAAATCGATAGGCGGTTTCCGATTGATTGAATTGCNACTTTTTCGAATTTTCATGCTTTCGAGGGGAACTTCGCTTACTTTTAAACTGACTTTGTAACACGCGTGTTCTTGCGGAATAGTCAAGTGTACCCGCATGGTGTAACTTGAAACCCGCATTTAACCGTTTGCGCGCAGCTATCCACCGCGTTCCTAATTAAACAGAATGGAAACGCAGGATAATTGCATTAAACCTGTCGTCTTATACCGATACTGCTCTGTTATTAACAAAAAAGAAATTCAATATAATTTCGTGTATAAGAATTAAATATTTTTTATACTTGTGTTATAATCACGNATCGGTTAGCCCTCGATCATCTTGAGATATATATAGTTAGAATACTTCCTCGTTTATCTGATCTCGTGCCATGAACTGACGAGTGCAAATATAAATAGCTCTGAAGAGAAATGATAATTATTGACCGTTGCATTCTCTCCATATATTTATACAATTTGATATATTATATTTTAAATGTTAATACTTGAACAACACGAATAAATAAATATAAATCTTCATCCAGCTTGAAGAATAACAATTAAACTTTGCACACATAATCGTCTATATATTCCAGTAATTCCGAAGCCATTTCGTGAAACGAGATAAATACGTCAAACGAAATTCTTCTTAATCAAAGATTATAATAGTTATGGAAATATTTGTAAAAAAAATATGCATTTCAGAAGTCGGGGCTAGAAATTAAATTTCAGCGCGCGGAATCGGATAACTTTTTTCCACTTTTGAACACTACTACTTCCGAACACGGTCGCGGGCTCGCGTACATTTAAAACTAAAACCAGTCGTTCCTCCTTTTCCGACGACTACCCATCGCCGGTCGCCCGGTCTCTCTCCCGTTCAGCACGCGCTCTACTTCCTTCCTCCTCTCTAATTATGTTCCATTTTACCCGGAGGCGAGTCCGTCGTCAATTCGAATGAATATTTTTCGAGACAATCGTTCCATTAACCGAGCCTGGCGCGGCGCGGCGTGACGCCTAGTTGAATTCGAGTCGACGCTATTTTGTCGAACTTGCCCGCGCTTTCGGCGACGCGCGCGACTGCAGGCCGGATTTAATGGGATTTGCCGAGAGGAACGGCTAAGCGCGGATATCTTTGGACATTTTTGTAGGTAAATGTACCTCCGGACGCAAATGAACGTAGTCGGACCGACCGAGGTGAACTCTTCCTCTCGGCTGATGATATCCTACTCGCCGTTTCGGATGTTTCATACTTTTATGCTGATGAAGATTCTTTTTATACGTCTCATAATGCGAGGCGTATGAAATTTGAAGTAATCCGTCCGACGGGTTGACAGTAATTATTTTAATAGTCGTTAATTAAGTCTCTCGCGTAAGATTTCTTGTTTTTTAATTTAGTGGAAGAATAAGAGAAATAAAATGAATGAATTGTGAAATGGAATTTCAGGCGGGTTTCCATCAATCAGGAAAATGAGTTTAGAACAAGGCAAGAAGATTTGTACTGCAGATTTGGATCTCGCGTGTCCGCTGCTTTAAGAATACGCGATATCGGGATCAAGAAACTTGGGAGATCGGGACGTTCATTTCTCAAATGGAAACTCGGAGATCCGTGGAGCCACGTAACCCAGCGCGGTTGGAAATTTATGTGGGGACCCGCGTCGCTTATAAAAGTTTTCTTTCGCCGTGGAACACAGCGGATTTTCGAAATTGAATATGCATTTGGCATATTGTCAGCGCACGGTGGCAGGGAATGGAAACGTAGAGAAGCGGGACGAGATAGGCCAAGATATCGGCGGGCGGAGGGACCTCGAAACGAACCATGGAGAATTGAAGTCCCCGAGAAAAATCTCAAGTGTCGAAAGAGAGAGAGAGAGAGGGAGGGAGCGCGACGGAAGGGATGGCGAGGTGGGCGTGAGTAACGCCTAGTCGTGACGGCGCGCCTAAGGAGAATATAAATTTTCATTAAAGCGCGGTAGCAAGAGTGGAGCGACGGGTCTCTATCTTGAAAGGAAAATATTCGTCATGGCACTCGATTTTTCTTGCGCTCGCGTACAAATTTTTAAGAAGACCCCAGCGACGAAATTTATGAAAACATCACCGCGAGAGGACTACCTCTCCCCGTCCCCTTCACCCCCTGGCGTCGTTGTAAATGTTTAATAACACGACGTTGACGCGCGAACAGCTGAGAAAATTTAACACCGCGTATTTGATAATTTAATATTTGATACCCGGCGAAATGATTATATTTCCATTTTCTAAAGTCCTCGGAGGTACTTCGGTTTAAACAACCTCTTACGCTCCCTCTGTTCTCTTCCCGCAATAGCTCTGGAAACTTTACGCAACCCTATATGTAGTTAAGGCAGAAGAATTTTAAGCAGCTAAATCTCTGTCTCATTACCATTGTAATGCCACCATTTCCCTTTCACACTAATACTTTCGACAAGCCTGACGTTTAATCCGAATACGTACATTCCGACTCGAATCACTTGGTAGAAATCGTGTTGCCTAATACTCTCCTGCTTATTTACGGCTAAAAAATCGCATAAAAAGAATTTAACACAATGAATGATCCTTTGATAAAATTCTATTGTGACAAACATTTTCTTGCGGCAATTAAAGTCAGCACTATTTAAGGTAGTTTTCCCCGGACTCTCTAGTCAATTGAGCGTGCAAAATAATATGTTCAAAATCATTGTTCGATTAGTATAGACTATGTTTATTAAATTTATTTATGAATTTTAATATTGTTTTAGTTGATATTAGTATAAAGGTAACAATGTTAAAATAATGTTATGTTGCTTGTGTGTAGTCATTAATATGATAGACAAGGAAGAGGTTATCAAATCATAGTTTTTTGTTCCTTGAACATTAAATATCTTTTAAATTAATTCGGCTACCCTACTTTTCATTCAATAATTAGGAAGTAGAAATCTACAACTTTTGGACCTCAATTTTGCATTAACATCTACAGTTTTTTTGTACAGTAATGTGTTAATAATATTGCACATAATAGTGCGCTACACATATACAGCGTGTAAAACGAAGCAACATTAAGTATTTATTTCTCGAAAATGAGTTCGGTAATCGGAGTTGTAAAAAATTCTATAACATTTGTTATTATTTCAAGAATCAAATATATTTTTTTCATAATGATATCCAGGTACTTTGAGTGTGTTGAAAACTACCTTAAATTGAAAAATATGTACGCGAACAGTGTTTCGTTATAAAACAAATAAAGGCAACGCTCCATATGACAAAATGCGAGAGCAGGACAAGGCCCCCTTTTATTTCCCACTCGACCCGATCGCGGGCAGACCGGTACGTCTAGCGGTGCGGGGAGGACGAATACCAGGCAGGACGATAAATCAAATTTCTTTCTAATAACAGCGTCGAGGCTCGCGCAATACGCCCGAGATACCCCGAAGGCGTCCAATATGGTGACACTACGAGTGGGACACCTGAGAAACGAGGCTAGACGACGGTAAGTTAAAGCGGCCGGTAATCCGCGGGGCTTAACCGTGGGAAAACTCAGATTCGACTTATCCCCCTTACCTTTTTCCACCGCGAAGGGCCAAGGTAACGTCCAGCCATCAGCCGGCAACTAAACCAGGCCGAGATCGAGTCGAGGAGGAACATACACCTTCGGGCCCGCGCTTCATCCTCTCGACGATATTCGAGGCAAGACGAAGCTCGGACAGCTTATGAGAAATCCCTCCCGCCGCGCCGCCAGCATTAAGGTACAGTTCCCAACTCCCTTGGGCTGTCTATTAAATACCTAATATCAACTCATGCTCGTGTCCTCGCCCCCTGCTGCCACTCGCGTCCCTCCCGGTCCTTTGTCTCTCTTTCGTTCTGTGACTCCTGGCTCCGTCGTGCGCGCACGACCGTACGGAGCTTCATTCACTTTCCGCATCCCTTCTATTCGATTCGCACTCTCTCTCTCTCTCTTCGCGCAGAGCGTGGCGGCGGCGTTCTCGAAACCTAATCCAAAACGTGCTGAACAGCATCCACATTATCATTCTTGTAGCAGACAACGGAAAGTTTGTTTAGACCCCGGGTTTCCCTCTTTCAGCCAAGCCCGGTTCGACTCGACGCGGAGCGGCGCGGCCTGGCGTTAAGAGTTCGCGTCGGAAGAGCCGGGAAAAGGGGCGAAAGGCGGGAGGACGCCCAGCCACGTCTCATCCACATCCACCGGTAATGTTATACGAGTTTCGAGCACTTTACACGCTAATCTCTGGCACGGGAGTTGGGTACCCTCGCGAAACCTCTCCTGGTATAACTGTATAGCCGGCGATGACACCGACCGATTACGGCTACGCCGCGTGCCAGATCTCAGTTAGCTGCAAGATCTTCCTGTTGCACCACCGCCTCTCCTCGAAACAAATTCTCTTGAGATAACTTTATTCGTTCCCTTTGAATTTCTACCGTTTCGAAAGAGACCCTCAGAACACTTTATTGCGACTATTATTCCCTCAGTAACTAGCTAAATGTCTAAAAATACGATTCTGTATAAAAATCGGTGTTTAACCCTTTTAGTACCGGGCGAAAAAGAGGTGCCTGTGCGAAGATAACCGGACGAATTTGACGAATTTACTAGGGTTTGGGAAAAAGCTCATAAGAACCAAACAGAAAATGATATTTACATAATTCAAAAAGCGACGTATTAAGTCGAAATAGAGAATAAAGCAATGTCATTAACTTTTTAATGTCCATATAAAATTATACGAATAACGTAATTATAAATAATCATAAAAAGAAAAGAATTGAGTTCTCTCTTATAAAACGTATTTGCACATGAAAAAAGTCATCGTTCCATCATAACTTTATATAAACCACTTAGTACGAAGTATATACTTTGCATTTTCAATTTATCTTGTTATAAAATATATTATTGATTTTCTAAGAAAATAAGGATGACTCCACGGTACGCGGCAAGCGTCGAATGGATTATCCGATCCAAAATAAGTAATTGGTGAAATAATATTCCCGAAACAAAATTATGTTGTCATAAATATATTTACGATATAATTTTGCATATTATTAGACCATTTATAACGTATTATAAATTTATTTTGAGATAGAGATCTCTCGCAATGCGAATAGTAAAACGCTACAAGGTGCGGGCTGATATAAATCGGCTCTGGTATTTTTCCCCAGTGCAGCGAGGGCTGATATATCGGCCTCTGGTACTAAAAGGGTCAAAACAGGAAATAAGCAACTGATATTGTACAGTTCAGTCGCGATATATTTTATAAATGAACTAGGTAATTATTTCTGTGCATGCAAATGTTTGGAAAATGATGTACAGTAACTGGTGTGCTATTCGGAACGGCTGGCAAAGCGTCGTCATTAGGGAATGATCCTTCGTGGAAAGTTGTCACGTTACTCCGTAATAAATTGCTTTGACCTGGTCCGGCTCGTGTCTTCTTCGAAGTTCGCCAGATTACGCGTAAATTAATACATAATTTCTGGATGATTTAATTGACCTGGCAGAGGTACTTTGTAAAATACGGTCTTTATAAAAGCAGCGGTGTTCATATAGATATTCTAAATTACGATAAAACTAATTAAGGAAATGGACGAACTGGTTTTGTGAAAGGGTCTGCTTACATTTAAATGTACGTTTTAAAACCTTGATAAAAAATATTTGCCCTGCTTTAAGTAGTATGAAACTGAAGGAAATGTTCTCGCCAGAAATTGTACGAAGCAGCTTTTTCTAAGGACCGAATGAAAACACCTTCGTTTCGTTCGGGGAGGACGGAAGTATCTTCGATATTTTCGTAACCTTTGCGTTTCAAATAAAAGTGTTTTCATTAGGCGATACGTCTCACGCGGCGCGCCTAAAGACCTTTTGTTGCACGTCGTATTTGTTTGAATTCTCGAAGGGGAGGCAGGGAATACGTCCTATGACACAAACTGAAATACGCGCTTCATAAATGCACCGTCCTCGTGTCTCGTATTTGTAGGTCAGAAACATTTAAAAGCGATCCAATTACGTGATACGAGATACGAGGGCTTTAATTAGTGTAAATTTTCCACACTCATTAATAATTTGGTGAAAAACAATCCACTCAAACCAGAAAAAAATACCACTTTTCGCCTCTCGTTTTACCCGATGTAAAAAAAGTGTCCGCGACAGTTTCTCATCGCGACCCATACGACGTCATCTAATTGGTAAAATGGCAGTCATTCGACGAGTTAGAAATAATGAATGCCTGATTAAACGATGCGCCCGTGATAAATTCAGATTTGCCTCGGATCATACCGTATCACTCGGGTGGCAGTGAACTCGCGTTTCACGTATCGCGAACGAAATTTTAGCCCGGGCTCGCTCGGTTATTGACGCGAAACAGCCGATATGATTAGGAAAGCGTGGGTTCATCCGCGTAATACGCCGGGATTACGTTTATCGAATCAAAGGATTAAGAATCAATATGGTACGGCAGTTATTTACGCCGCCGGTTTATCCGCCGGTATTATTACTTTTTCCGCGAATCGGTTCGGGCCTGTTCGCGCCTCTAATCACGTTATAGAAAACCGCGACGGGTGTCTTGCACGGGGGAAAGTCAATGCGCTATAGATTCTCCGATCGTTCGAATTTATGACATGGATGTATCGGATCCGTGAGTTTTAAAATTCAATTTCGGAGCTCGTACCACGGCCGTGAATGTATTTCACCCGATAGTTGATGCCTGATGCGCCGAAGATTTATAATACCGTAAAGCGAATATTTTTAAACTCTTCAGATTCGATCCTGTAGTGGCAATGCATTTTACGAGGTAGAACAAGACATGATCGAAGTCACAAATGTACGTTCGATTGACGTTGTCATCTTTAGTACAAAATACATTTCTGTTCCTTTTTCAGTCACTATGAATTAATACTTTATCCAGCTTTTATCTCTCGACGTGTTCCGTCTACCGAAATATCTGACTTTCTATTTACACGAGCGGATACACCAAAAATATTCCTAATGCATTAAATTTATTATATCTGTCTACAAAAACTGACCGCGTCTCGTCGACGTATTCGAAGATACACGTTCAAGTAATGTAAAGGAAGCTTGAATAATGAAAAGGAATAATCAGTATTCAACCAATGTCGGGCCAATGTACGCGTGTAATAGTCAGGGATTATGGGCTTCGGGGTCGAAGGAATTGGGAATCAATATCGCGGATATTTACGGAAGGACTCACCGGCCGGTCTCGCCACTTCCTCTGTTCCTGCCACTAATTGCTCTGGCCTCTGCCGCTGCGCTGTCGCGAATTGCCGCTGCTTTAATTAAATCGGTTTATTAAGTCTTCGAACGGATGCGCCGCATTGTGATTCCTTCGTTCCTCCTTATCCGGCCGGCTCCCTGTCCTCGCCACCCCGTCCCGGACTCTTCTTCCCCTTCTCGGCTTCGGCCCCGTCGTCGTTTTCTTCGTATTCCGGCTTCTCCCGGCAATTTCTGCGGTATACGTATCGCGTTTATATCGCCGGCGAGCACGTTCGACTTTACGATCCGTGTTAATACCTCGTGGATAACCGCGTCCGGGCAAAAGGCGGTTTAACTTCGCCGAAACTTTTTCGAGCATCAACGCGGCGCTGCTCTCCCGCTAAGCCCCGGGTTCGTTCTCATAAAGTAAAGATCGACGGTTGAATTAAACATTAGACTGCACACGCGACGCACGGAATTATTTCCCGAATTAACTCCCGCGGCGCGGCTGTAACTCCCCGATCGACTGTCTATCGAGAACAACTTCGTACACACAGACGCCCGAACTTTCCCGTGATAAACTGCGTCGGCCAACGCCACTTATGTGATAAAGCCTAACGGCCCTGCCCGTACGAACGTACGACGTCGTGAGAGGCCGTTTTGAATTAACGAAATAGTCTACGTACATGCTTCATAAAAATTGTGGGGGTGCAGAAAATATAAAGAACGAAATGCACGAGAATATATGACAGAGTAAAAGCTGAATTAGGGTAAGTGTGCCAATTACTGCGGATGTCCCAAATACTGCGGATTTTTATTAAAATCATTAATTATGAATTTTTTAATCGTATTAGATGAAATAAAATAAATTCTTTAATTATTTTGTTATTTGATAATAATAATTTAAACAAAATAAATAGCAATGATGAAATTTATAATTACTATAAAACACTTCAAAGTCGAGTAGTTCACGAGAATATGAATTTTGCAATAATTTTGGTTGACGTCTGTCAAACACCTCTTTTAAAATTGCATTTGTTTTCAATAATATTAATACATAGTACGATTTAATACTACAAACAATCAAAATATGCATTATTTAGTTAGAAAAATACGAAAGTATGTTAATTTAATGTGTATCTTTAATATATTAATTAATGACCGCAGTATATTCCACACAGTATATTTCACGAACGCCTATTACTGCGAACACGCGAACTGTAAAGCATAACCTTGTAGAGTAGATTTAGTCGGCCCGAAGGCATATTTGATTGTTGTTGAGAGTGGATTAAAGTGTTCAAGAAGTGCAATAAAAAAGAGAAAAAAAATAATTTAAATAACACTTATGTATTTCGTATAATATTTTATTAAAAAATATTTAATAAAAAGTGATGATATTATTTCGATATCCTCAGTATTTGGCTCGCAGTAATTAGGGTTCCCGCAGTATTTGACTCGCAGTAATTGCCTCATATTCGCAGTAATACCTGTATTTCATCACCTTATAAAAATGATTTATTTAATTTAACGTATACGTCTTCCTGAGATATAATTGTCTTTTCACACATTTATAACATAATAAAACATGTTAAAAAAATAATTTAATTTGAATCTTGTATTCAAATAGCTGATTTTCGCGTTGAAAGTTACCTTGCATAAAAATTCGCAGTATTTAGCACATTTACCCTACGTTCAAGTGAATTTTAATTTCCTAAATTGGTACAATAAATGTTTTGCATAAAAGCTCGCGGGATATTAGTAAATTTGAGGTTCAGGAATTTCGACATCGGATCATCTTACGTCGCGCATGCATCGGAATCGCATTCCAATTATGTACACAGACATAATGTAATGCAAATCAGTGATTATCAAGGTGAACGCGCGAATACCTGCTAGGTACTACGTACCGGAGAGATGGTAAATTTACACAAATCTCTAGTGCACCGAACACTGCCGCGCGAGCTTAACCCGAAAGCTTATCTAAGCTCCCGCTTACACGCGCGACCATGTATTGTTTAATCATCGTTGATGTCGCCGGATTTATTGCGCCACGAATCACGCTCTTCGACAAAATCGATGAATTATGCTCGTTAAACCTAATTTCCTTACCTTCGCCCGGAACTCCCTCCGCTAATGGGATAACTGTCAATAAAAATACAATTAAAATACTGAATATAATGAATGCCACAATTTCTATTCACTTTAGGATTTCCCCTTGAATATTTTATGTCGCATTGACAGACGTATTTCTTTATATCAATTTTCTTATGGTACTTGAAAGTTTTTGTATCGAATTACTTTACTCTCTTATGCGGAAAAATTGTCAAGGGCGCAATCATCGTTGTACATCATTCACAATTTGCTTACGGCGTTATTGGACGTCGCGAGTTGAAGAATCGCGTGGCTCGAAGCCGCGGGGCGGCTGAGGGGGAGAGGCGGCCGGTAAAACGGGTTCTTTCTCCGGCTTTCATCTTTGGTTGCATCCAGGCGGCGGCATACATATTTATTCAACGTGCGTAGACTCCTCGTCGTAAAGCGACGCGACCGTCGACGTGTATCCTCTTTATTTCAACGGAATACCGTGGGACATTTACGAAATCCGGGGACGGCACCGTATATCGTATCGGCAGCCATTTGTATCGTTTGAAATTGGCAATGCTTCAAGCCGTAGTCACCGGGTAATCTTACACTGTCATATTACTTCCGAACGCGTCGCGGCCCGCCCCGGCGAAGCCGCGATAAAACCGTGATGATCGTGCAATAAATTCGTGACGGCCGTTATTATTCCACGGAATTAAATATATGCGCTTCGTTTTACGCGCGATCGCGCCCCCGAGATAGAAATCTAGTAAGGAAGACGTCGAGATATCTCTCGTGTCACTCTTCGAACGGCGTCTTCAGAAAAATGGCTAAACTGTAGAATTGATCTGTCAGGATTAAAAATCGTGTCAACGTTTGTGCAACAAACCTTATTACAATGTATAAAAACGATAATTATAATTTGAATGTGATCAGCAATGCTTCATCGGTATTTTAATTACAAGTCATACTTGTTTCAAGCTCTTTCGCTTCGGTGACCGTCCGGAGGTTCTCATCACATCGAGCCAATATCGGAAATGAATGAATTTCATCCCCGGGGGTGACACCGCATCCGGGGATTCATTCTTTCTCGCATAAATGCCGCCGCGGACCCATCATTCGCACTCATACGTATCCTCGCTGATTTATAAATATTTATTAGCTGCCAGCGGTGGCAAGAAACATCCTCGCAAGCTGCCATCCGCGCGTCCGAGCCGGCAGCAGCCGCGCAAAAACCGCTGTCCGTAAAAATTCAAGAGAACACGTACGTGTACACACACGGACGCGGCCGCACACACGCCTCCCGGCGCTATCCGGCTTGACGAAAGCCACGATTTTGCATCTGCTTATACGAATTCACGCAGCCAGATGTTTGCTCCATCTGTTTACCGCGCGCGATAAGATATACCCGTTCTTGAATAAGCGACGAACGCGAAATTGTTTTCACGTTGCGCGGGAAACGTCCGGCCTTAAACGTTTCGTTTGTCCATCGGGGAAAATGTACGGAGTTAGATAACATCGGATGCCGCGGAGCGGAACCGTTGCAAAAAGTTGGATTAAAATAGTCGCCTCGCATTGATCATGTTCACGTTTCGTATGCTGATTAATGTAAATTTTAGAATAAACCGAGGGAAATAATAACGAAAGCTTCGCTAGATTATAAAACGTATTTGTTGCTCTGAATTCTGAGCACCGAGAACACCNTGATCGTGCAATAAATTCGTGACGGCCGTTATTATTCCACGGAATTAAATATATGCGCTTCGTTTTACGCGCGATCGCGCCCCCGAGATAGAAATCTAGTAAGGAAGACGTCGAGATATCTCTCGTGTCACTCTTCGAACGGCGTCTTCAGAAAAATGGCTAAACTGTAGAATTGATCTGTCAGGATTAAAAATCGTGTCAACGTTTGTGCAACAAACCTTATTACAATGTATAAAAACGATAATTATAATTTGAATGTGATCAGCAATGCTTCATCGGTATTTTAATTACAAGTCATACTTGTTTCAAGCTCTTTCGCTTCGGTGACCGTCCGGAGGTTCTCATCACATCGAGCCAATATCGGAAATGAATGAATTTCATCCCCGGGGGTGACACCGCATCCGGGGATTCATTCTTTCTCGCATAAATGCCGCCGCGGACCCATCATTCGCACTCATACGTATCCTCGCTGATTTATAAATATTTATTAGCTGCCAGCGGTGGCAAGAAACATCCTCGCAAGCTGCCATCCGCGCGTCCGAGCCGGCAGCAGCCGCGCAAAAACCGCTGTCCGTAAAAATTCAAGAGAACACGTACGTGTACACACACGGACGCGGCCGCACACACGCCTCCCGGCGCTATCCGGCTTGACGAAAGCCACGATTTTGCATCTGCTTATACGAATTCACGCAGCCAGATGTTTGCTCCATCTGTTTACCGCGCGCGATAAGATATACCCGTTCTTGAATAAGCGACGAACGCGAAATTGTTTTCACGTTGCGCGGGAAACGTCCGGCCTTAAACGTTTCGTTTGTCCATCGGGGAAAATGTACGGAGTTAGATAACATCGGATGCCGCGGAGCGGAACCGTTGCAAAAAGTTGGATTAAAATAGTCGCCTCGCATTGATCATGTTCACGTTTCGTATGCTGATTAATGTAAATTTTAGAATAAACCGAGGGAAATAATAACGAAAGCTTCGCTAGATTATAAAACGTATTTGTTGCTCTGAATTCTGAGCACCGAGAACACCTCGTGGGACAGATAAATCTCAAGACATAATATTTCAAGAGGAACGTTTAACTAACGGATCGATGGGCTGGTCTCATCAGGGTCAAACGGGGAGGGCTTACACCGGCTCGGTATCAGTTTCTCATCTAACTTTGATGACAATGCCGATGAAACGTTGGGATTCGAATTCTATCACGCGTGGCTTAGCCGGTATTCCCATTAACAGAGAACAAAACCACCGAGGAAACGTGTCGGTTTTGAAACCGTTCGACGGTCTGCGAGCTTCGGGGGTCGGGGATGAAGGGAAAAAAAAAGAATGGAAAGGGACTGAGGGAGAAGGAAGAGGAGAAGGAACAGCGAGCGAGATGAAATTCTCGAGTCATCCATTCTGCGTGTCAGGGGAGATTCCCGTGCGGCGAGACCGTCGAATCGCCATGGCTGAAGAAAAAGAGAAAAGTCGGACCCTGGAAGACGATTCGGTGGCGAACCATCGCTACCAGTAGCGATGGGCACTCGAATCACTCTGTAACTTACACTGTTCAACGTTAAAACTCGAGCCTCTTCCATTTACATAATTAATACGACCGGAAATATTAACTATGTACAACTTATATATTTGTGCCCATAATTACGAAAGTGATCTAAGTCGAAATTAAAAAAAAAAGAGTTTATCAATTATTTCATTCACATTTATAATTTGGTGTGAAACAACTGATATACTCTTTTTTTAAATTTTAACTTAGACCACTTTCATAATTATGGACACATTTTATGAACACTCGAAGTTGCTTTTATTATCGCAGCAATAATAAATTAATTAAACTCATCGACTGATCGTCTTCCTTATTCCATATTCAATACGAAAAAAATATCCTGTCAATTTTGATTTTCACTCTTATATAAATACGATGTGCAAGACTTCAAACCATTAGTAAATTACCAAAATGTGGAACTTGAAATGCCTCGAACATAATGAAATTGTCAGAGAGATCAGAATTGTTTGTGGGATCTTGTAAATGTATCCTCTGTTGTGATATCGCATGTCCTGGTATACTGTATACATACATACATATATCGAATGCAAGGCTAGATAAATCCATTTGCTGATGGATCAGCTGAAATGTGATGCCTTTTATTCTTCCCTTCTTCCACGTCTTTCAATCGTATTTTTCAGACAGCTTGTAATTACACCCTTTCCCTCGAATAAACGATGATCGCTTATATTCAAGAAAATAATTAAAGATTATGCTTTAACAAAACAATTTCATAAAAATATGAAAAATATAAAGATCGCTACAATTTTATACTAGTATTCGTTAACATGTTCTCTCTGTAGACATGTGTAGGATTGAAACTCGTAAACTTCTTGACAAGTTTAACAATTCTGAAGGCTTTGATCGTCCTTGAACAAAACTTTATTTCGGAAGAAGTTAGTGAAAATCGATAGAATTCTAAATTGGAATATCGTACTATGCAATGTAAACGCTGCATTTTTATTACTACGACTACATTAATATGTTTTTCACAATTTTTTTACAAATTGACGATCCCTGAGTAATTCTAATCGACTTTTAATTAAGATAAAGCGTGAGGTTCGATCGTAGCTTTGAACGTAAACTGGAAGCATCTTGAGGCTATCGCTAACCAACGTCATAGAGAGCAGCGGGTGGTGAAGGTGTCGTCGAGTCGGATGCTAGAAAGCGCAAGACACCGGAGGAGATCCTTCGTGGGGGGTTCAGTCGAGAAAACTGTCAGCAAAGCTCAGATTGTATCACCGTTCCCAGAGGAAAGGTACACCGTCCACTTGAAAACCTCCCAGCTTTCAGTAACCGCTCCTGCTCGTCACCTTCTCTCATCCGCTACATACAAAACGCTCTTCCCACTCGTTTTCCGCCGTCACTGTTTCATCTCCCATTCCTTCTCATTCGGGACCAAGACAAATAAACGTTCGCCAAGATCAGAAAGCTTCTCCGTGTAATCGTTAAAAACTTTCCGAAAATACGACAAATACATGATAAAAAAACTTCTATATTAGTTATAGACATTGACGAAGAAAATTAACTGAAGAACTACAACATTTTTATTCGCGTACTTAATTCTTCGACTCGACAGCAATTCTATTTCAACTCAAATTTATTTTCTATTAGGAAACGCGGATTTAATTTATTTTCCAACGCAATAGTAAAT
Organism: Ceratina japonica; assembly: GCA_019453355.1. Lineage (NCBI taxonomy): Eukaryota > Metazoa > Arthropoda > Insecta > Hymenoptera > Apidae > Ceratina > Ceratina japonica. The sequence continues at coordinate 13,415 of SMSR01009383.1, read as the reverse complement.
TGTATTCTTACGTACCCCCATGTGTCATGGAAATTTCAGCAAAGTGAAAAACAAGGAACGAGAAAAATAACCGTGGCGAAACTTTTCTCACGGCGCATAAGAATTGCCCATGAATTTATCATAGCAATTTCGACTGCGCACTGCTACGCCTAGGCCAGCTGAGATTTCATCGAACGTACAGATGCGCGACACGGAATTCTAGAAATTGGCCAACTGATATTTCAACGATTTTTCTTGATTCCTTTCTGATCACTCTTTCGAAGTCTTGTTTAAGTGATACTATTATCTAAAGCCCGTCGTTATTCTACCCGGCGTTGAACATTTATTACACGTACAAAACTTGGAAACTCGAACGTGCACTGCCTGTGCAATACACATAAAAATATGCCATCAAGTCTGATACTTGCTCCGATTTTTATCCTGTCCAATAATTAAAAGTTTCAATAGTTATTTCAACGTGGAAGGTATAAAATTATATGTTAGTTGATAACTTCGACTGCAAATAATTTGCGAAGTATTGCTTCAAAGCATAAATTCGTGGGAGGGCTCCGGCGGATGCCACAGCGATGGAAAGTAAGTTAATTAAGAGAGGGAAAACGTGTTTACTCAGGGAAACTAGCCTCATAATGAAGAAATTCATATTTTAGTACGGAATAATTAAAATTACCACGTTAATTGGTTCTCCGTGCTCATAACTGTTGATTTCTTTCAATTTTTCTTGCACAATTAACACTAGAACTATCGACTTCCGTTTACATTCCTCTATTTGATACCACTTCAACCAGTTTGGTAATTCTAGTGTAACGCAAACGAATCCCTAATTAAACTTCAGTTATACCAAACAGGAATAAAATGATAGTATTAAAATACAATCTTAATATTTCTCGATTTCAATATATTAACAACCATTAATATTTTAGTTTCAATAAAGTTTTCCAATTATCCGTGCAACTCCTCGGAACCCTTTCAATTTCATTTCTCACATTTCCCAACTGCGTTCTCGAGTAAACATAAAGTTTCGATGTACGCAAGTATAAAAAAAAGCTGAGTGAGCACCGCGTCGTGATTTCATTTGGAGATACACGTTTGCACCGTGTTTATTGCAGCGGGCCGACGGGAAAAAAGGGAGGAAGGGGGACGGGGAAAAAAAATGGTACGCAGTTTAAATAGCGAAAGAAATTGCTTGTTATACCGGTAACGAGACGATCTCGTTACAAGAGGCAAGCAACGCGGTGCCTCGAGTATCTATTGCTCAGGAAGCGAAATGCTAATGGAGAGTGGCACTGCGACTCTACGCGAAAAGCATCGATATCTCGGCGGGTTTAAGGACGGGCCGGGCAAAGGAGAACCGAGGAAGAGAGCGAGGGCGAGATAAGGAGAAGAAAAGTGTTCATTAAGACTAAGACCGTAATGGGGGACGTTAAACAGGGTACATTAACGTTCGTGCTAAGCTTACGGCGTCTTAAAAAGCAAACTTGTCCATAACTATGCCTTTTCAGGGATGAACTTTAACTGTTTCCTAATATAGTTGACAGGGAATCAAAGTAACGGCAACGGTAGCTGCGTTTGCGGAATAGATTTACATGTAATTTAATTAGAATAACAAAATACGCGGTTAAGGAAATAGGAAAAACGCAGCGAAAGTTCCATGTAGAAAGAAATGCTAATGCTGCGGTAATCAATTTTACAAGTATCTTCTTCTAGGAGAAGGGTTAAACTAATTAATGAAAGTATCGTGGACAATTGTTCGGTACTTGATAAAAAAAAAATCATGCTCCAATTAAAGTCTCTCTTTAATAATTATCTTTCTATGTATTCGATCACCGTATAATACGTTTTTAACTACTTGATTGATCGAAGATATAATTGTGGCATCGATTATGGGCATATCCAGTAATGGGAATGATTCTAATGGAGTTTCCCGAACGCGGTCAAACTGGTAAGTATAACGTCCTGGAATCGCGACCGAGGCCTATGGCATCGGTATCACAGCCGAGCGACGGATATTGCACGCGATTCAGCCGTTGGCCCCGAAAGGCTTCGAACGAAGGGAAGCGGTTCTCGATTTGGACGAGATTAAAGCGATTTACCGAATCAGAACGGACTAGTTCTATGAGGAAGGGAGGTCGCGCGGAGGACCGGATTTTCGCTTGGAAATCTGCAGAGGGCCGCATTATTTTGTGACCGGCTGGTTCGCCCGGCCATTGTTCGGCATTATACGGATAAAAGCTCTGCCCGTGTAGGTATAACGGAGGGATTTATTACGAATCGATAACTCCGGGCTCTTGTCATTACTCTCCGATGAAATGTTTGCCCGTCGCTCGCGCCCGCGCCGCCTCCCCTCAAAAAATAAATTCCCTCTTTACGCGATGCGTGAAAACTTGCACGGCTCTGGCGATACGCTACTCGTCGGCTATTTTCATTCATTTTTTTTTCCCTTTTCCCTTTCGCCTCTTTTGTATTTTTTTCTTTAATTCTGTTTCGCTGTTCCTCTCTCTCTCTCTCTCTCTATCTCTCTCTCGCTCTCTCTTGCTTCTCTAATGGGTATTAACGACATCGATGATGAATGGGGAACGAAAAATGCATAGAACTGACTACCGGATTACCTAGAAACACGCAACGAATTTATAGAAATTGGAGATTATGTAAAAATCGTCTCTTGAATTTACTTTTGAATTCTTATATTAGTTCGTAAATAATTCTCCTCGCAACGTCTACTTTCTTGGCCGCTTTTTATTCCTCTTGTGTAATTAGCAGAAGTTAACAGAAGTCTTGACGTAAAATCGTGGTTCTCTCTTTTTTGTATCGATTCGACCGTCGGTACTTCCAACTTTTACGACGCGGAGCGCCGAGCGAAACAGCAGAGATGCAAGAACGTTAATCGCACAAGGTGTCCCGGCGATAAAGTCGCGGTACGCGAAAACGTTTACCGGCGATAGTCATATAAAAAACGCGGAAATCGGTAGACTGAATAGAAAATTAAATTCGTCAGGCATCCAGTTTCCAACCACGGGGTTTCAGCGAGCTATCAATTTCGTCGTGGTTTCGTTTCTGTATACACGGTTCACTGTTTGGATTGACTACGTATTGGATTCATGCATTAACGATGAAAACACTGGCTCCAATATCAAGAAACAGTGGCGTTTCTGAATTAAAGACCGTTTACCGACCTGGAATTGGGAAATGAATATCGCATTGACGACCATTCCTTTTGTGACCGAAAACATTGACGCAAAGAGTGACTCATGAGTGTATACATGTTTATAGAAAATATTTTATAGTTCTCGTTGAAATAAAATCAGTATTAATATGTTCTTTATGGAACATTGTGGAACGACTAGTACCGTTCGTTGAAGGTAATCGTGCAGATAATAATTACATACTGATAACGGAATTTACAATTGTTTGTGAAACATCAATAGGATTATTCGAAATGGATGCAATAATTAGATTGGACAAAGGTCCTCGGCATTATTAATTAAACAGCCTGAGTGAATCGTCAATGAGCTTATAATTGTTACGGAATTATAGATAGAGAGGGATTAAACAAAAGTCGGTGGTACAAACATGTCGATGGGACAAAGAATCGAGGACTGAAGAGGTCTTACCCTAATTAGATTCAGGCCACGATCACGAATCAGTCATTGTTCCGGTTAAGGCAGTTAATCATTTCGAAATTTACAAGGTGTTAGGCGGTTAGCAACGCAGGAATTAATTTGTCGTGCGCGACGTCGCGGTAAATTGCTGCCACACGGCGATGCTCTCTAGTGCTCTAACAGTAATGCTCTCCCTTCATTCCCGAAGACGTTATAATTACTGCGCAACGCATCTAAGATTCAGCCCCGCAGTTACAGGTCATACGTACCTGGACAAATTGCAAGTGAACATGCATAACATACGTACTCCTAAAATTGTAAGCGAACATCCTTAGAAGTGTGCAAAGCTTGACAGATTTTAGGCATTCGTGTATGAAGTACTTTTTATAATCTCGTCTGATGATAATTCATTTCTAAGTATGACAAATGGTTGTGGTGGAAAAGTAGTGTGGTTAAACAATTAGGTTTTAATTCGAATCAGTGAGACTGTCATAGTTACTCCTGGCTTAAGCAGCTCTCGAATAATAGAGTCGACGACGCGACGCAGCCGAGCTTAAAATTTCTTCCATTCCCCCCGCCCTTCTTAATTCCGAATCTTTCTAGAATCTTCCTGATGGGATCTCGGGACTGCGGAACGAGCGCACCGTATCATACCCAGTCGACGCATACATTGGAAAACTAGTATTCTTCGGAAATGCACGCCGCCGGAGCAAAGAAGTCGGCAGATGAAAAGAATGAACGCACGGCTCAGTCGAATGTGCTCCGGTTTCGGAGATTGAAGTGTTATCATAAATTCAAGGCATGCGATATTATTGGAAAGTCTGACTTTATCTTTTTAATTTTAGAAGTGTTTCAACAGTAATACGACATTTCAATATTCGTTCGTTACCTTTTGTACTTTAACAATTGGCTGTATTTTTAAGATCGTTTTTATATAACACAAGTGGTATAATTTTAGACAAAAGGTTTTAAGGATTATTGAGCTTCTCTGTATTTTCAGATATATTGAAGCGTTTCACTTTTTTAACACTTAGAAAGATTTTAATACCATTAGAGTACTTGAACCCTTTTCAAACTTGGAACCCTTCAGCGTCTCGAAGACTTTCAAGATGTTCAAGATTTTCTCCACTTCAAAAGCTTTTGGTATTTCTAAGATATACGAAATACTTCTTTCGGTTTTCAATTGTTTAATGATGTGAGAATATTACGAAATCATGAATGATTTTCGAATTACTAACACGTTCTTCAATAATAAAGTCTTTAAAGGCATTAAAAATTGTCCTACATTTTAAAAAGGTTTCACGGAATGTTTTATAATGACTTGGCAACTTTGGAACAGTTCAAAGAAAAAAAATTATCAGAAACACTTAACTACTAACAAGGGAAGTTGGTGAACCTGAATTTTCTACTTTTTATGATGCTTTGCTCGGTATGTAGAGCATGATGAAGTATACAGAGAAAAAGTACACCAACAAGATTCCCAGCTTTCCTCATTCTTTTAATGTTTGTGTTTTATAAAATGAAGAAAATTTTAAGGATACAAAGTAATTAGTCTTTTAAAACTCGGTAATGAAATTTAATTTTTTAAAAATTATAATCTAATCAATCATTCATGTTAAAAAGATATTTATATAATTTGTATCAAAATGAGTACAATTCTGTCAATTTTTTAATTATCCTTCAATTACTGTACAAAACTTGAGAATCTCGAGACGACAGAAAATAATAACAAATATTGAGGAAGTAAAAGGAGACTCTCTCGAGGGGTTTAAGAATTGATCGAAACTCTTCCCGTACATCTGTCTTCGGCAACTGGGGAACTTTTGAAACAAACCGACAATCGAATTATCCCTTTGCGCACACGAAGTTCTGTAACAACGCTATTGATAGGCACCGATCAGTATGATTAGATACCGTAGAAGTTGCAGTGTACTCTCCTCGTGCGCCTCTTGGAAATTCCGCTTGGTTGGCCCGCGTTGCGAAAGCGGAAGACCGCGTGCCGATGTAAACTTTCCTGCATCGTTACGTGCCACGTACATACCTACGACGGATTTCCAACAGTTTTCCTCCAGAAACGAAACTGCGGCAACGTGTGCGCATCTGCATTTTGAATTGCACTGCGCGCGCGGCACAACTTCGTTTGAATCTTGATAGTTTAAATGTTTAATGCTCAACACGTGATACCGTGAACAGCCTCAGAATTCATATTATACTCATCATATATATATATATATTAAGTACTATAATTAACATACAATGATCGTCTATTGCTAAATGTGCATTGATGATTCCTAATTTTTTAATAATGCACTTTTACATCAGACATTTATTGTTTACGTGCAGAGAGAAAGATCATTGTGAAATCTGTATGAAATCCCACAGTGTGCGAGGCATAAACACGGGAATGCTGGTTAGAATCAATCTATGGAATCTGGAATAATTCAGAGTTCAAGTGGTACTGACACTGCTAAATTAACGAGGCAGTTGCATAAACTTCGCGGCAGTAATTCGTGTCTCTGGAATCGATTACTATTCCGGGACCGTACCCTAAATATAGTCACTTTCCAGTTAGTTCCCGCGAGTCGATAAAATTCCATTGCCCGTATTTCGTATCGCTCGGTACATTATCATATCCATCTTTGAATATTTTACAGAATTTTTATGAAATCTTTAATTTCGAGTTCCAATGAATTTCTGATTTGTCTTCAATTCTTCAACCTCATTAAAAATATAAAAATGAATTTGTAAATTGTTTGAAAATAAAAAATTAGCACTATCTATTTTTAGTCAATGTTAGTGAATTATTTAGACTCAAACAAATCGATACTATTTTGTACCTCACAGCAAACTAATTAATTCGGGCAAGAACAAAGAAGTTCCTTTAATCGTTGGGATGAAGATCACAATAAAATGAGGAAACTTCTGTCACTTTAGTTACTTCACATCCACAGATAAGTAAAATCAACGTGAGGTCTGAACCGTCCGTAAAGAGCGGCGCCGGGGCTTTGAAAAACTCGAGGCTCAGCGATGGAAATGCAGTAAAAGGAGTGATTTTTCAATCTTCCAACCGTCGGGCGTCTATCGTTAAAAAGAAGAATCCGCTAAACCGTGTTCCGTAAAAGGGATACGAGGATTACGTTTAAATCGTTGCATGGAACGAACGCAGCGTCTAAACTTGTTAAGGCAGATTACGTTCGCCTTAACGTTTCCACTCGTAAGTAAATACCAAAGTTCGCTACCAGTATCGAGATATACAATAAACCTCGAGCCTCGAGGAAGTGAAAGAAAATTAGAATTATTACCAAAATCATCGAGATTTTATGAACTCGCGCTCATATATACGCAAATATTTTACACTCCATTGTAGGCGAATAAGAGAAACTTGTTTGTGTCCGGTCATGACCCGGGAACGCCGGAAGTTGAAAATAAGGCTAGCTTTCTGGTTTCAATCGTGGGCAGAACGCGCGACGGTTTATCGTTCAACTTTGATCGCCAAACTCGAACCGCGGCAGGGGGACACCGGTGGAAATTGGTCCCGAGGTCTTCGATCAGCACTTTCCGTGATTAAACTAGTCGAACATTCCGGCAGAAAGCGCGCGTTCCACTGACTTATCTCCATCTCATTGATTCCGTCCGTATCAGAAAAAGCCTCCGGCGTGATACCGTCTATCTTCGCCGTTCACGTCTCCCGAACTGTCGCCTGATTAGAGTTATGACCGGAGCCCAGATATTTCTCGCGCGCGGACCCACATCTTTTTATTAAAAGATACCGCAATAAAAGTATTTTCATATAAGAACGGTACGTCTACGCCACTCGATATTCCCTGATACGACGTCACCGGAACAAAGTTATTCTAATTCAGGGGCGCGCAAACACTCGAAGCGATATCCGTCCCTTTTTTATCGTGGAATTCAAGTCTCGAACTTCCTCCCTGATTTCACGCGTTCTCAACGAGCACACGAGGTATTCGAAACCCCTGTACGAAGCGGAGCACGATACGAGAGGCGCGCGGCCGGGGACGGGAGGGTGCGAGGGGAAGGAGGGCAACGCGGACCGAGCCACCCCCTTCGGCGAGGGTGTGGGAAGGGTTAACGCGAGAAAAGGTGAATACAAGGCGATTCGCCATGGATATTGTGAAAGCCCGGACGAAACTCGAAACCCCTCGCCTCGTTCCCTATTTCTTCCCGGCCCGTGTTGCTACGTGAGTTGCATCCGCGCGCCCGGGATATCCTATCCTAAGAGATCTGCCTCGATTCCCTCATATTTACCTCGTTAGGGGCGTCCCACGTAGGTGCAGGTGCGCCAACAGAAAAATGCGAGAGCCCGCCGCTTATCGATTGAATCTCATTGTCGTCCGTCTCCGAGGACACTCTCCGCCGTTCCGTTCCGTTCTCCTCCGGTAGGAACCACTCTGCCGCGGTCTGCGTTCGAATCAACTTCGATCCGGCTTGGCCCGAGCCTCGGCCTCGTAATGTTCGCTGAACACTTATTGGGCGAAACCTGAGTGACAACCGGAAAAGAACCAATTTCCCTTAGTTTCTTTAGCACCGCAGGTGCACCTTCCCTCCGAACTTTCCTTATCAACGTTTCCGAATATTTTTCGGTATCACGATTTTGTAGAAATACTTGTATTAAATCCTTGTTCGAGTTTTTATTGCAGAATTCGTCCTCGATTACTGAATTCATATTTCCGGCTCACGTTCGTGATTACAGACGATTAAACGTCATTACTAAAAAGGAATTTACCGCAAAAGCGAACGGACGCGAGCGGCGGTACTTCTCTATTCGTAAGGTTCATTAACGAGCTAAATCCGGTATCAGAGGGACCGGGGATTCGAGTAGAACGTTCAGTATCTGCCTTCGCAGATCGATTATGCGTGACGGCAATCTTCAGAAGCAGCGCGTTCTGCTCTCTTGCCTCGGATAATCGACCCCGTCCGCCGTAACGCTCTACGTTTCGATCGTACCACCCTCCCGACCGCACATTTATCTAAGCTGTTCGTCCTTGGCCTCCATAAAAAAAAAAAAGAGGAAAGGAGGGAAGGACGCACCTACTCGAGATCCCCGGAACGACCTTTTATCGAGTGGCTTTCGGGCCACCCTCGCCTCGTATCGAGCCCGCCTTCGTTTCCTCGCCAGACCTGGCTCCGGCCATTTCCATTGCCATTGTACGCTGAAGGGTTCCAGAGCTAAGACGTGCAAAGAACGACGCCGCGGCGCGCCGCTCGAGGAAGGAAACCCCTTCGTGGATTTTAGCACCTCGGCTGACTGGCCGGCCCGATCGATATTCCTCGAACAGAGGCGATTTCGATTAGACGCTTTAAATTTCGAATGCGTCTTTTGTTCGTGACTGAAAGTAGCTCCGGGCCTCGCCGAATCGATGCAACGAATTTCCACTCGGGGCATCGCGGTGATACATGCACGTAACGTTTTATTAGGCACTACCATGCGAAGAACAGAATCGTCTGTTATTTTGCCTGAACGACGAAACGGAGAGATATAAAAAATGTGATTAATATGATCCGATCGATTCGTGATCTAATGAAAATACGGGGTTCAATCAAACCTTCGATTAAAAAAATTGGAATTAAACTCGATTAAATTGGAAGCGCCGGCCACTCGATTAAATTTGATTGAAACGTCAAAAATGAAATTTTCGCGCTAATCAGATTGTACTTGAAACGCTTCCTCCCCCATGGGTCGTAGTGCGATTTATCACAGCTGGTTACAAGGCATCTAAGTAGCGTAGCTTAAAAACGAGTAAAAACGGATCTGACATGGTGGAACACCTTGCACGTGTTCCAGTTCCACGGACCCGATATATTTCGACCGCGTCGTACCGCACCGCGGATGCAAATGAATGCAAACGTCGATCCCTGCGGAACTTTCTTTCAACGCGTTCGGGAATCGAGCGGAGCCGGATAATAATAATAATCATAAAGATAACAATAAGGATAATTTACGGTTTACGATTCGGTCGGGCGTGAGCATTCGAAAATCAATGTTCCGCCGGGAAGAACGACGGAGGCGATATCTGAGGAAAGAACGGTAACCAGAGATTTGCTTTTCCATGTAAAATGTAATAGAAAATATAAATCTCGTAATAAACCATGTAATTCTTTGTAAGAGAAACGTGAAAACTTGCGTGGAGTAAAAATCTGCGAACCACAAGCGGAGCGAGGGGACTGAAAAGAGGAGCAATCAAGATTTATCCTTTAAGATTCTTGCATGATACCTCTCGCCTAATTACATCAGCCTTGTTTACCTCTTCCGATTTGTTAACCGCTTCAAGGATCGGCTCGTAGCTCCGCCGCGGCAGCGCCCGAGCCTTTCATTCAGGGACGTTCATTTACGGATACGGGGCAACCTCCCTCCGTTGTGTCTTCGAACCTATTCTCTTTTTTCTCTCACTCGCTCTCCTAGAAAACAACTCGTTAGCCGTCCTGCCGGCCGCTCATTTCCACGAAATAGCGGGACGCGGAAAAGCCGGATTGGCTGTCGGCGAGGGTGAAAATTTTTGGAAAATTGAAATATTTCAGGTAGAGAGGACCGGCGGCCAACCCTTTTCCCGGTGTCTCCGGGAAAAACCGTGGGCCGGTCGCATCGGGAACACCGGAGCGGAGTATTTGGCTCGCTTATATGCAGTCCGTCGCTGGCGACACAATAGATTTACGTATTCGCCCGAAAGAGGTAGAACAGTGGTACTACGATAGCCGCGGGGAATCAGCAATCTTGGCAGCGGACCAACTGTCGCAAATAGGTATGCACCACTGTGCTAACAGTGGGGAAGGGCGCGCGATTCTTTCCCCCTCGGTTTTTTTTTGTTCCCGCTCTTTCTTCCTTTTTCTCCGCGCCCATACCACCGTCCTTTTTCTATGGCCCGCCATTTTTTTCAACGGATACTGTACCGATTATGATTATTTCAACGAGACCCGAATTTTAATTTCACTCCGTTAACGTAACGATTACTCTTATCAAACGATATATACGCACAATTGTATCATATAATATTGCTGCAAGAAATTGTTATGTTTTCATTCTATTTTCTATTCTTTATTCTATACTGCATTTGTAAATTTAACTGAAGTAATAAATTGTTTTATAGAAACGGAACGTGCACGAGCCTGTTTTTGTCTGGTGTGAAAACATTGGAATTGGCGACCATTGTATGTATTTTATCTATTGGCATCGGTGCCATCTGAAATATGCACCGACCTGGAAAAGATTCGATCGATTTAGGACCGAAGACACCTCAGCCTGGCGCGAGGAATTCCGACGATCTCGCCATTACGTCCACCGCCGGGATATTATTTATTATTTATGGTTGTCCTCTAAGCGTTGCGACGTTCGTTTCATTAGAGGGTCGCTTGGAAGGCCGCAGTGACCATAATTTGAAATTTCATTGGCGATCGTGTTTCCTGCCGAGTAAACTAGCCACGAAAATTGCCAGGAGAGAATGTGCACGCGCTACGAATAAAAGATTAACAAAACAATAGAACGTCAGAGATATAATTATTTCGTCACTGAACAAGTGTATCATTCGCAATTATAAATTCAAATCTTCATTCTCAATTCTCACGTTTCACATATTTCAATGTCCAAGTAATTTCAACCGCCCATTTAGATTTCTCAGCGCTTTTTTACAATCGTTTTACGGCAAACCTTGCATATTTTTCTTCAAAAGCTTCGAGCTTTCACAAGTGGACTTTAATCTACGAGAGAAAAGACCGAGCAGCGTGCGCCACGTAGAAACAGATGAAAAAGTATTTTGTAGCACAATTCCTGCTATGTTACACGTTTTCATACGGAAATGTTAATCTGGTGTAATGCTTCAGTTGTTCCTTTTCCGTGGGCAAACTATGCGCAGACTTATTCGCTCTGAAACGTCCAAGGGAAAAAATTAAATTCCTCAATATAAAAAGCAATAAACAAATGACAGGCGTATGGAGAGAGATTAAAACGAAGACGGCAATGTGCGAAAGTGCAGAACTGCGTTTCAACAAAAATGTTTCGTTCCTTTTGGTCGTACTTTCGTAAGAATTTCATATCAATAATATATGAGCAACAAGTTAGAAAGGGGGCAAACGCGTTTCAACGGAGAGCTCCGATATTGTGCGATAGTTCATTAATCTAAAACGGCACACATCGACATGTTTTGCGTACTCATAATTGTCGAGCGATCATTGGAAACGGGTAAATATTTATCAGGAATAAACGTACGCGGAACACTTCACGATATAAATCGGCTAAATATGCATGAAATATGCAATGGACTCGCTTATACGCCACTTAACCGGAATTTACGTGGAACGTACGTATTATTAACAGCATGCGAAACAAAAATGCGCTCTCAAACGCTCTATTCGCGAACCACGCGTTGACCGCAATATTATTTTATGTTTTTCGAAAACTATTATAACACAAATAATAAACGCCTGAAAATTTACTTTAAATCATAATTTTCACAACAGGCTTCCAGTATACTGTTAATCACTTTTTTAAATTACTAGTAATTAATTTTTTTAACTACTATTAACTACGTCAACCACAATATTATTTTATTTGTTTAAAAAACTAATTATTAAAATGAATAATAAACGCCTGAAAATTTGTTTAAAATTATAATTTTCATAACAAGCTTTCAGTTTAATTACTATTAATTAATTATAAACAATTTCATGGAATTAAAGTGAGGAATTTTAAATATAAAAAAATCAAATAAATCGTGTAGGAAGATTAGTAAAATTCACATTTTTATAACTTATTCTACAGAAAATCTGACTGCTTACTGTGAATTAAAGTTGCGTAGAATTGAAAATGACAAAGGACAAAATTATCTTCGTCCAGTGCTCTCGACCGACGCGACGCGACGGTCTGGTATTATTTTTTAATTTTACCTTCGGACACCAGTGAGTGGATAATCCAATTGTCACAGACAGATTTTCCAGCGAACGATTCTGCATCGGGAAACTGTTAGAGGTGGACGCAAAGGCGACCTATAAAGGGATACAAGGTACGTGGCAAAGGCGACGGGAACACTTCGAATTTATATCCGTTTTAGCCTTGACTGGAGATTTTAATCGGGATTAAAGATCACCGATACGGACGCATCGAATTGAAGGCTCGGGATACTTGGATTTCCCGTATCAAAAGTAATCTCACGTTCACGCCAAAAAGTTTACACGCTTCCCAAGCAAGCGAGTACACGAAAATCCTCTTACACGCCAAACGAATTCGGCTGACGTACATGTACATGTACATGCACCCTCTGCTGTGTGTCACGGCTAGTCAGTCCCGTGTAAAGGACCATATCAAGTGCTAGTCGTCAAGTTTCGAAAACTATACTCCTGAATCTGAGACACGTTTAAAGTTACACACGATAGAAGTGGAAAATTTTAGGTATAACTGAGAGAATTTTCTGTAATAAGGTATGATATAATATTTAGTGATAAGATGTGATCAAATTATTGTAACATGATCTAGTAATGAAAGGAACAATTATGTGAAACTTGCACACCTTTGAATATTCAATCTGTGATAAAAGTCCCCGTCTTCCGGAAGACGAAGAAGACGAAGAAGGTATGATATAATATTTAGTGATAAGATGTGATCAAATTATTCTAACATGATCTAGTAATGAAAGGAACAATTATATGAAACTTGCACACCTTTGAATATTCAATCTGTGATAAAAGTCCCGTCTTCCGGAACAATGCGTAAATGATAATAAATTGAATTATTAGCATGGAACATTTTATCAACTGGCAGTGTGACGCGGGGCGACAGGAGGCGCAATCTCTCGACGAAGGTGGGTTCAG